>JAGDYQ010000431.1:318649-337282 GCA_021962125.1 Bulinus truncatus | reverse complement strand
CATCATCATGTTTCCTTTTAGTTCCTTGTGGAACATAGGGCCTCTGTGAAAGCTCGCCACTTGTCACGATCTCTAGCAAGTTTTTTAAGCTCTTCCCAGCTCTTCCCTGATCGCCCGGTCTCATCTAGTATACTGCGTCTCCATGTGCGCTTGGGTCTTCCTCTGCGACGTTTGCCTTGAGGATTCCAGTCTAAGGCCTGCCTGGTTCTGTTGTTTGTATCTTTTCAAAGAGTGTGTCCAATCCATTTCCACTTTCTCTCTAGAATTTGTTGCACAATGGATCTCTGTCCACACTTCTCCCACAATTTGGTGTTCTCTAACTTGTCATACCACTTTACTTTCATTATGTTCCTTAGACATCTGTTGATGAAGGTCTGTAGTTGATTACTTGTTGTCTCTGTTGTTTTCCAAGTTTCAGACCCATAGAGTAGGACAGATTTCACATTGGTGTTAAAGATTCTTAATTTGGTTTTAGAAGAAATGTATGTGGATCTCCAGACGGCTTTTAGATTAGCGAATGCTTGGCGTGCCAGGTTTATTCTACGTTCTATGTCTTCGTCTGTTCCTCCTGTTATACTGACCACACTCCCTAGGTATGTATACAAAGTTTTCTACCTGTTGTAGACTTTGATTCCCTACTTCTATTGTGCCATCTTGTTGTTGGTTGATTTTCAGAATCTTTGTTTTTTGCTGGTTTATCTTGAGACCAACTCTCTGTCCAGTACTATCCAGGGCTGAGACTTTCTCTTGCATGTCTTGTAATTTGTGGGACAGTATGGCCAGGTCGTCTGCGAACTTTAAGTCTTCTAGCCTCTTCACCAGGTTCCACTGGATTCCTTTACCAGAGTCAGCATAAGCCTCTCTGGTTACCCAGTCTAGAACCAGAAGAAACAGAAGTGGTGAAAGGAGGCATCCCTGCTTGACTCCAGTTGTAATGCTGAATTCCTCTGATACTCTACCATTGTGTACTACTTGGCATGTGAAGTTTAAGTAGAGGTTTTTAATGATGGTTATTATCCTGGTTGGTATACCATAGTGCCTCATGATTGTCCACATTGTCTCTCTGTCAATACTATCGAAGGCCTTTTCAAAGTCTACAAATGTGACATAGAGAGGGCATTGCCATTCAATAGTTTGTTCAATGATGATACGTAGAGTGGCAATCTGGTCAACGCATGACCTTCCTCTTCTGAACCCAGCCTGTTCCTCTCTTAGGAGGCTGTCGCAAGCTTCTTTTATTCTGGTGAGTAGTATTCTGCTAAATACTTTGCTTGGCACCGAGAGTAGGGTGATTCCTCGCCATTTATCACATTGTGATAGATCTCCTTTCTTTGGGATCTTGATCAGTAGGCCTTTTTTCCATTCTGCAGGAGGAGTTTCGGTTGACCAAATTTTATTAAATATATTATGAAGTTGGTTAACAATTCCAGTTCCTCCTTCTTTTAGGACTTCGGGTGGTATATTGTCGGTGCCTGCTGCTTTACCTGTCTTCATTTGGCGTAGTGCCTTCCACATTTCTTTGGATATCTCTTCTGTGTTTATATTCAGTGTTTTACCTGTAATAAGGACAGGTGGATTCAGAGGGGTTGGTCTGTTCAGCATTTCCTGGAAATATTCTTTCCATCTCTTTAGTTGATCATCAATGGAAGAGAGGAGCTTGCCTTGTTTGTCTCGTACTGGTACGTGATAATTTGATTTCTTGCCACTCAGGATTTTAGTGATTTTGTACAGCTGTTTCATGTCGTTTTTCGCTGCTGCCTCTTCTGCTCGTTCTGCCATTCTATTGTAGAAGGTTCTTTTATCCTTTCTGAGCATTTTTGAGACTGCTTTTGAGGTTGTGTTGTATTCTTGTAGGGTGAGCTGTTTATGCCCCCTTGTTTTTGCTTGGTTTACCATTTGTTTTGCCCGTTTCCTGTCTTCGATTTTTTTCCATGTCTCTTCTTTTATCCAGTGCTTTTTGTTTTCCTGTGTTGGACTTAATATTTCTTTGCATGTCCTTATGATGGTGTCTTTGAAGTTGTTCCAGGTTTTGTCTATGTCATCCTCTATGTCATCTGGTTGTAGGGCAGAAAATCTGTTTTGGAGTGTGACTTGAAATTCATTTCTCTTTTGTTCTTGCTGAAGTTTTTCTAAGTCAAATCTTATTCTCCCACTGGCTTTTCTCCTTTGTTTGGCTAGTTTTATTTTGAGCTTGGCTACAACCAGGTGGTGGTCCAATCCAATGTCTGCTCCTCTTTTGGCTCTTACATCTTGTAATGTACTCCTCCATGTACGACGTATCGCAATGTGGTCGATTTGATTCTCTGTTTGTTGGTCTGGTGAGATCCATGTTGCCTTGTGACAGTTTTTGTGAGGGAAAATGCTGCCACCTATAACCAGTTAGTTGTTGATACAGAAGTTGCTGAACAACTCTCCATTTTCATTTAGGTTGCCCATTCCATGCATGCCCATTGTCTTTTCTTTTCCCTTGTTATTGTTTCCAATTTTGGCATTCATATCTCCCATGAGTATCAATATGTCTCTTTTGGGTATTTTGTCGACTGTACACTGCAGTTGTTCGTAGAAGGTAGCCTTGTCCTCTTCGTGTGAAGGATTTGTTGGAGCATAGCACATGATGATGTGGACGTTTTTAAACCTGGACAGGAACTTGGCTCTAATTATTCTTTCAGAAACGGGTTCCCATTCAAGGAGGCTATTAAAGGCCTCTTTCTTTAGCAGAAATGCCACTCCATTTTCTTGGTTATCATCTTCATTTTCTTTCCCAGAGAAGAGCATTGTTTCGCCTGACTGTAGTCTAGTTTCCCCGAAGGTGTTCCACCTGACTTCGCTTAAGCCTAGTATTTGTAGTTTGTAGCTGGACATCTCTTTTGCAACTTGGGCGCATCTCCCTGGTTCTAAGAGAGTTCGGACATTCCAGGTTCCCAGTATGAATGGTGTCTTTTGGATTAGGAAGGCTTTTGTTTTCATTGGTTTGAGCAGAGTAGTCGGCCATGTAGGATTCTGATGAATTTCCCCACATTACTTCATTAATCTCCTTTGTGGAGCTCTGCTCTCTCCTCTGACTGTGTTTTCTGGCTTGTCTTTCCTTTTGGTTTCTATAACGAGTTTTTTTTTCCGTGGCTGGGTTGTTGGCCCTGCACACAACCATCTGGGATGATTCCCTTTCAGCTCTCTGGATAGCTGCCTTGCATTTCGGGCAAGGTTCCCTAGCCTTTGTGGATCCCTCCACTTCCTGTAAGGCAACAGGTTTTGCTGATTTTGGTCCGCCCCGGGTATTTGATTTCCCCGGTACCTACCATATCTGGTGGGCATTCCCCTATCCGCCACCTGGGGAGGCGCTCGATGGAAGATCAGCAACTCCACACGAGGATGGGGGTATATACTGTAAATTAAAGTAAAGGCATATAAGTTCTAATATCTTATTCTAGTAATTATTGTTATTTTTTTAATTTAAATTGATTATTTAGGGAAAATATTTCGTGAAAATTGCATCTATTCAGTGGTTTTGATAATGTGAAAAGCTCTTTTTTTTTTTTTTTTTGTCAAGAGGTCACTAAAAATATCTCCTCAATATGCATCATAACAATTGCATTTATTTTTCATCTTACTTCTTTATGGTTCGCTTTTTTTTTTTTTTTTTTAATCTTCATGTCTCATTTTATAATATAACTTAAGTAATACATGTATAACTAATACAATTTTCTCTTCATTACAAAATAAACTAAAACATAAACAGGGAGCTTTTCATTAAGTTCTAAAGTCCTTGTTGAATTGAGTGTAAACTCTTACTTATTCTGTAGATTGTTAAAATACATGTATCAAAATACATTTGATATAAATTTATTTTTTTTATTTTTCTGATTATTCACAGGAAGAGATTGAAAAATTTAAAGAAGAGCACATTATCTCCAGTATTGTGGCTCAAGAAAAAGAAGATAGAGTGTATCCTTAAAAAAATAGTTATAATTTTTTTTTTCAGACATTTTATGGTTATTATTTTTTTTTAATAAAAATTGTTCAATTAAATTGGAACTGTTTATTTGAAATTACTGTCAAAAAGATTTATACATGTATTTTAAAGTCATTTTGAAAATATACGTTTCTAGCCTTGACTATTCTTCAGTATGTTTAATTGGTTAAGAACTTTGCAATACCATAATTTTGACACAGTAAGACTTCATAGTCCTCTAAAACCATGGCACAGTATGGTTAATAAATTAGCGGGAGAGGTAAAATATTTCATCTGTAAATTAAAAATCCAACAATACTTGTAATCATGTAAAATATACATATTTTTTTTTCCTTAAAGATAGATAATTTATCAGAATTACTTATTCTCTAAAAATCTGATATAATTATGTAAAATAAAAACGTACAACTGCTTGCTATAAACTTTTATTGTGAATACTCAGTCACCTCAAGGAAAAGAGGAAGTTCAGTCAGATTCTAATCAACAAGATGGTCTTTTGTCAACTGCTAAAGATCAACCAACATCCGAGAGAAGAGGTCAAGATATGAATACTGAAGCTCCAAAACTTTGTGAGCAGCTTCAGAACTGTGAAAAGATACCTGAATGCATTTCTTCTCACACAATAAACACTTGCAATAACAACTCATTAGATGATGTTTCAGACTCAGATAACACAGAACAACATAGACAGAGTGTATCAAAATCAAGTTGATGTTGATTTGCATATTATGAAAATTTAAGACCGAAATATTATTTTCTAAATTTCAATAAAAATGTTATTGCACTATGCCTTTTTTTTATTCATTTATGTCCTAGTGTTTATACAACAAACTTTCATAATTAGAGATACATGTATATTGTTGAGATAATAGAGTGCATTAAAACAGTGGTTTTCAACCTTTTTTTAATGTCATAGATCACAAACCTTCACATTTTTTTCTACAGTCCACAGAATCTATCACATTTTTTTGAAAACAGGAATATTGCTCATAAAAATAACAAGAAAAATATCCACAGACTTTTAGTTGTCCACCATTTAAAATGTCTAGAGATTAGCAGGGCATGGGTTGAGAACCATGGACATAAAATCTTTTGATGTGTAGTATTTAACATTAAATTTAGAAATAAAGAAACTGCTCATTTCATGCTATCTATTTTGGTTAGTTTTTTTTTAATTTAAAACAGGACAGGTTTTTTTTACTTACATGTCGACCCTGAAGAGTAGAAATGTGTTAAGAAATGTTGAGAACCATTGTAAAAAAAATAAATTTTAAAATAAGCTTTTACTGAAATGCAATGAAAAGTAAAAAATAATTCCCATGCATTATACAATTATTATATAGATTATCATAGCTATAAATTTAAGTGCGTGCCTATCAAAATATATCAATTGTTTATTGCTATCTATCAATTGATGTAAAGGCAAAGGCCTATTTAGTCCAGTACATTGTATTCACCCTTACTTTTAGTACCGGTAATATATGATCAAAGAAAATGAAAGCTTATTTAAAAAAGAAAAATTTTTCACATTTTAAAAAAAATGGTATATTTTTTTGTTTTAAAAGCATTAAACTTTCTCACTATAGCCAAATTTGGTTGGTCTGTACACAGCTAAATAGCTTCCCTACTTTGCTAACTGCACTATCCTGAAAACTTTCATATTTATAATGGCTTCATGATCTCCTTTATTTTTTCCTATTAAAAGCATTACTGAAAAGGAATTAGCTTTGTAATTCTCAGATGTTCATTTATAAATTAATTACTAGAATAGTGTATTGTACACCTGTGCCAAATTTTAGCCCCCTCACTAAATGAAAACATGTCAAAATTTGAGTTACTCAAGTACAAACACATAAGCCAGCAGACAGTGAAGTTAAATAAAAGCTTATAAAAAACCCCAGCATACTTAAGAATTCTCAAATACAAGTATTACATAAGGTTAAATAAAAAAAAAATGAATTGCTTCCCCCTCCATCATAACAATTTTTGATAAAATTCAGGACCTTACCACCCCCACCCCCTTTTAAATTATATAACAAATATTGCACCTACTTCATGACAATTATTTCTTATGATTGACTAATCATACAATACTCGCTCATAATCTTACAAATTGTTGAAAAATAAAATAGCTGAAACAAGTCTTTAATTAATTAGATTTGAAATATTTCTCATGGAAAAAAGAAATATAATTTTCATTTTATGCCAATAAATTTACTATACTATTAGTATTTATTGCAAATGAATCTCAGGATGATGACTAACTCCATGACTTTCATTTAGAAAGGAGTTCTAAATTTAATGCTTTTGTACTGCATGCATGCATTCTATTTTCACTGCACTCCTGTTAAAAACATTCTGGTTGTCATACCCTGCTTTGATGCTGTTTCATTCAGTGCTACTCCACTTAAATTTTTTTTTTTACATGATGTGTGATACATGTACAGTCAATTCCGCTTAATTGGGACACATTGGGACTGAGGCTTTTTGTCCCAATTAAGCGGAATCCACTGTATATATTTTTTCATACAAATTAATCACCTGGACACATAAAAACAGTCTGGTAGCAAGCTAGGTATTTGTGTGTAGGAGGTAGCTATGTCTAAATATGCACAATACAGCTAAATTATGTACAAGAGCTTATTCTATTTTCTATATAATTACACATATCCCAGTTTTACGTAATAATGGTGTTAAAATGCTCCTATTAGACAATGTATGTAACCTGTAATGTAAAAGGTTTTAAGTTGATGGTGCTTACATCCTCTAATATTTTTAGATGCCTGAATAAAGCTGGAAAGCAATAGACAAAACTCATTTCTTTGTTCTTCATAAAGGAGAGCTTTGACAACTTTAGAAGAGCATTTTTAATAAATGTTGAATTCAATGTACAGTAGTACTACTTCCCATTGATAATGAACATAGAAAATTAATAAAAAATTATTCAGTTTAAAATGAAGTAAAGTTCATACAATGCTAAAATCAGATACATTTTGACTTGCACATATTGTTCTAATAGAAAAATTTTATATACTACAGTATTAGGAATTGTCTATCAGGGAGGGTGCTATTTAACTTGTCCATTTAGTAAGCTTAATCAAAGACGCTGAAATGAACTATACTCAAAATAACAACAAACTAAACTATTTACAAAAAAGTCATGTATTTTATTAACAATTTTCTTGTGGAAGATAAAAGCAGAACAACTGACATCTCCCAACATTAAAAACACATGTTCAAAAAATTAGTAATGATTATGTATATTTCCCCTTTGCATGTCACTTTAATTTTGTTACATGATGCCATAAAAAACAAGAACAGTTACAACAAAACTTTCTATTATGAAAACAACAGAATGGCTACAAGTTTTTTCTGAGACATCTATAAACAAAAGAAAAAACAAAGACAACTGAATACAGATATGTGTACAGTTGAGTAATTAATAAGATGATAAACAAAATTAAAGATAAATGTGTGCAAATGATTAATCAATGTTGCTAGGTTATGAGCCACAAAAAAAAAGGAATATCTCTTACAGTTAACTACCACCCACCCTACTCAGCACTGATAATTTCCCAATTAATGTCATTTTGTAATATTGTACCACATTGAAAAATTTGGAAAGCTGACATGCCATACAATTTTTACTACTCGTGGACCACTTAAGATGCATAGTTTAAACAAATATTACACTGTAGAATGATGCTGAAATGTATGCATAGGACAGTTTTTTTCTTTACCATTATAAAAAATTATTTGTGCTGAGGAAACTTGAAAACTTAAAAACTAATAGAAGTTTTAAAAAACCTAAAAAAAAAGTTTGAGCAAAGAATGGCTTGCTTTGAGCATTAATTTATAAACCAGTTAGTTTTGTATCTATCTTTTTATTAACGTAGTTAAACTTCTAACCAATTAATCTGTTTATTGTAAAAATCCAAGTCAAAATTATTTTATAGCCAAATACAAGTATATTTAAACCATTACAATTCCATTACAATAATTCTAACATGGCCAACCTCATACTTATTTAACCATTAAAGCTATAGATGAATGTTGTGTATACTGATAAATTTTTTCCATTAAAAAATTTTGAACTCCTATTCAAATTAAAATATTATATGAAGATAAAAATCACAATGATTATTATAGCTATGTCATTGAAATTTAAAAGAATCAAAGTCATGAAAATGAATGACTATTGGCTAACCTTTTGTGTTGATAAATTACAATTTTTAAGAATGCAATATTTTAATTTTGACAAATTATTTCTTTACAGAAATTGCATATTTCAGCTATAGACTTTAAACACCAATAAAAAATTTTTTTTTTTAAAGAAAATTCAATATATGTATAATTTTGATAGTATGGGCAGCACACAAGAAAAAAAATTTACATATTAGATTACACAGAAATATTTACAGTATGTACACATACATTAGCTGGATAAGCGCTCAGAAAAAATTACTTAACCAAAATGTTTCCACAATTCAAGTATGTTTAGTGAGATTTCAGGTCAAACAAGACTACAGCAGTTACAATACATGTACTACTACTTAAAAAAAAATTTCACTATCTTTCTTGCAACATAAGGTATCAATCATCAGCACAACATTTTTATTTAAAATAAACAATTTGGTACAGTTACTGGGCATCTCATTTATTCAAAAATTTCAAGTACAAAATAAATCAGAAAAATATGATAGTTGGGAAAATAAAAAGTTGAATGTTTAATCCTACCACTAGAATGTAAACATAAAAGTTTAAAAGAGTTCTCATTTTAGTGGAGGACATAATAGAACATGACAATTTGGTTTTTATGTAAAGAGTCCATGTGGAGTCATACAAAATATATAGATAGCTATATTTATTGTATATGATTGTTTCAACAGTCAACAAAAACACTTAATATTTATTATTACATTAAAGAAATAATTTCACAAATTCACTTCAGTATGTTTACACTTGGCTCAAACACACAACCCAAGAGCCTGAGAATTCTATTTCAAATCAATAGTGGGACCATAACAAAAGTATTTTAAAATGTATCTAAAGTTAAAGTGCAAGATACCCAGGCCATTTATACAGTAGAAATATCAGACATGTTAGTTGGAAAAATGTGATAAAACTTAAAGTACTTGACAAAAGGAAAAAAAAATGTCTTTTATACAGCTTAATATAAAGGGCAAGACAAGAAACAAAACACTGCTAAAAATAATTTTGTTTCTTTTTAATCATTTTTAAAAATTCTGGCACTTACCTCGTCTGACTAAAAGAAAAATCTATAAGCAAGATATTACTTTCACACACAAACGATACTGTTTTTCATAACATTCTACAGCGGACAAGGATCAAAGATATTTGAACACTGCCCAATTTTAATGTTCATGAATACATGCTGCCTTCAACCTTCCTCCCATACAGGTCCTGTTTTAGTGGACAGGACTTGGGTTCTCTGGTTTGGGCACAAGGTTTCCTGAATCAGGAGCAGTATGGGCAGAGGTCAAAATAGCTCCACCATGAGAAACAGCCGGATGATCTGTTGTTGAGTGAATGGCAACTGCTGCAACTGATGGGTATCCTGGATAACCAGCTGCACCGTTTATGCTATCAAATGGGCCTGCAGGGGGGAACGGATAACGCACAGAACCTGAGGGGATAAATCTTTATTTATTATTCTAAACAAGAGGTTTCAATAATGCTAAATAAATGATCCCATAAATGGAAAATATAAATCACAACCAAGAGAAATTTTCTTTTTGTAATTAAATTTTAATTGTTAAAAATAACAAGGTTTTTAGCTTTGGCCTATGTAATTCAATTCATTACATTTTTTATCAATAGCATGTAAAAGTGAAATTCAAAGGCTCTTACTTTACTTACTAGTGGTGGGAGTGAAATACTCTTTATTCACACAGTTTCTTAAGCTATCAGGAATGCGACCCAGGATTGCTCTTCTCACTTCTCCAGCCGCCATTTCTCTCAGCTCTGTTACACTCTGCTCACTATAGAATGCTGAATGAGGGGTGCAAATTAAATTTGGGCAATCTTTTAATGGACCTGAGAAATATAAAATAAGAGTTGGTTATCATTTCAAAATCACTTGCATCAACTGTTTACAACAGGTCTTAAAACTTGTACATAATCTACAAAAGCCAAATTTCAACAAATAGATTTAAAAACTTACTGTTAGCAAAAACAAGGGGTTCATTTTCCTGAACATCTAGGGCTGCTGCTCTTATTCTACCATCTTTTAAAGCTGCAGCTAGTGCATGTTCATCAACTAATCCTCCTCTGGCAGTATTAATGAGGAAAGCACCTGTCAGATAAAAATAGCAAAACGCTTGCAAAATGAATTACATAGCTTTACCCTTAAAACTCAACAATGCACCACAGTTTCACCTAAACAGTCCATATTGTGCATAAGGACACAACAATGGCTTCTTATATTGGTCAAATTTTATGCTTATTGTCAGCAATTTATTTCAGTAATAAAATCAATTCTAGTCATTAAATATTTCATGGATTTACCATTTTTTTTTTTTTTTTAAAGATTTTCATTATTTAACACTTAATCTACCAACTTTCACCTAGAATTTCACTTCATGCCTCCCAACCTTTTTTTTGGGGGGCCCCATCTGCTTTTGAGGGTGTCATATTTTAAAAATTCATAAAAAAAAAAAATAATGATCAATTAACTTAAAATTTTCAACACAGAGACAAAATTGATTGTAGTATAATATTTAATATGAATAACACAAGTTGAATTCGAATAAAAAATACAAGAACAAAAAAATGTGTTAGTCAAAATTCAAGTTCGTGTCTAAGAGTCTTTAGTTGTTAGCGATATCCTGATCATCGTCTCTGTACTGCTTTCATCACCCAATATCTCAGCTGATTCAATATTAAATAAACTCCTAATCTGTACATCATTCAAGATCATTAAATAAATAGTAAAATTTGTAAAAATAAATAAATTCTGATCATTTTTGCTAACTTTTCAAGTTGCTAAGTTTAACATTTTATAGATCATAAACAACTATCACAAAATCAATTTAGCCGAAAAACTCGACAAGCATTAATAAAACAAACGTACTTCCCGAAATTCGCATTATTATTAAATTCTGACACTGCATAGTGATTTCATTCCATTGTAAAGTCGCTATAAAAACATCAGAGGTAGATCGGTATGGGAAAAATTACGAGCGGATGATCAGCGGTATGGTAGATTAAGTGTTAAAACCAGTTACAGTGATACTGAAAGAATTTTCCTAAAAGCTGCCAGGACTATTTTCATGGATATACATAATTAACCTTTATCATTTTTAATGGGTTCTTTTCAGGAACATAAGTATATTTATTTCGTTCGTTCATGTTTTACATTTTTTTTTTACTAATTTTATCACCACCGGAAAACTTTACAGGACTGGGACTACAAGGCGGCAATTTTATACACACATATTTTAATTTAAAAATAAAAATGCTTGTTTAATAATTCTGGCAATGCTAGAAGAGAGCCTTTTAAAGCATCACTGTAACACATCTTCAATACAAATACAACACCCTTTGAAAGTTAAAATTGCCAAAATTTAGAGAAAAAGAATAATACCTGGCCTCATCTGTTTGATTGTGTAATCATTGATTAAATGATGATTATGTTCATTCAGATTGCAGTGAAGCGACACACAATCACTCTGGAATAAAAGCTCTTGAAGAGTGTAAACTCTAGTAATACCTGTAAAGATGCGTATATTTTTTAAAAGTAATCTACAAAGTAAAAGTATTTAAATGTATGAAGAACTTAAAAAAAAAAAGACTAATTACCCAAAGACTTCTCAATGCCATCAGCCAAATAAGGATCATAAAAGATTACATTGAAACCAAAAACTTTAGCTCTAATGGCTACCGCTGTTCCCACTCGACCTAGAAAAAATATATATCAGAATTTAAAAAGAAAGTCATAAATGGTTATCAAATAAAAACTGTTAGTGACAAAATGTTTTAAAACATACCAAGTCCAACAATGCCAAGGGTATCTCCGCGGATTCTAGCTGAGCCTTGAGCAGCATCGCGAAGTTGTTCAGGACCATTTATTTTCTTGCCTTCTCGAACCATGTTTGCTAACCAGTATGTTCGTCGGTATAAATTCAAAATGAGGCACAATGTTGAATCAGCAACTTCTTCAACACCATATCCAGGTACATTACACACAGCTATACCTTTAATTATTATTATGCAAGTGTTAACACATACAAGTACAACAAAATAAATATGCACTAAAATAACCTATTTAAACATTTATCAGTCAAGATTTCCTTACCCATCTCACCAGCAGCTTTGACATCAACATTGTCATAGCCGCTACCAATTCTTATGATGACTCTCAAACTTTTAAACTTATCTAGATCTTCTTTTGTTAGTGTGATAGTGTGCCACATTAGAGCACCTACTGCTTCATTTAATACCTGTAAATATTTTTAATACAAATCATAATATTAAAGCTTGTATGATACTTTAAAAAAAGGACTAATATGACATACTTGAACACTGTATGACATGTCCTATTGTAAAAATTATTAAAACAGCACTGATAACACACCTTTTCATGAATTTCCTGTGTAGATTGAGCATCGCAAAATGCTACTGTTGCAACATCTTTTAAAATGGGCATTTCAATTGAGCAATCTCGGCCATCAAGTAATGCTACTAATGGACGCGGATGCATTGGACCATTAGGGATTGGACCACGTATAGACACTGCTCGGTGGAGAAAACATTTTTGTTACACTTCAAACTAACAGAGTACATTTTAAGAAATTACATAAAATAATTAACTGAACTTACTTGTGCTAGGCTCCAATCTAGCCTTCTTGGGAGCCGCCTGCATAAGAAAAGACAACTTTTACTATTTTTAAAATGTGGATACTACAAACCAATCCTCTAGAGCGAACTTGTTTTACAAGATCACAAAGGACGACAATCCTGAAAAATCAATACATATATCAAGAGTAAATATCTATAAAGAGTATAAAAACACATTTTCACACAAGTGCTGCTTATAACAGGTAAGAGTTACACAAGAAGTTATCTAAGATGTGTCAAGGAATTTTGAAAGATATAACATGTATTTTAAATGATGCAGATGTGTCATGAAAATTACTTAGTCAAAAAGTTAAATTACTAAATAATATAAGTCAATAAAATGATAAAGGACTATTATTTAGTCCTGTTACCACAGCATTTAAAGAATGAAGCCCTATCCTAGGGCTTATGACGATGGAAGTAACAATGGCAACCAATTAATTTTGTGGCCATTTTCCACAGCTCATTATGACCTAGACAGTTCATTCAGAAATGATTAAATGTAATAATTTTTAAAACCAATTTAAATAAGTGCAATGCATCATTGAATAGTTACTAAATACCAGATATTGATTAAAACTTTAAAAGATTTAAGCATTTTTATATTTTGAACAAATATAGACCATTTCAAGGTTTTCAAACTACAGATGTGGATTTTATCAGAACGTATTGCTTCAGTGATTGATTTCTATACCTTTTTCTAAATATAAGACTAAATATGTAGACTGATCTTTATTATTACATATAATAAGGGATTCAAAAAGGCATGTTTTCTCCAATTAAAACATCTGACGAAATGACTTGTACGGTTGAAGTTGTCATTCTAAAATGTGATATCAGTGTGAAGGTCTGCTTCTCGTCAATTGGAATATCGAGGTCTTTTGTGTAATTAACCCATAACATAAGGGGAGAAACTAGACCCACTATGTGATGAATTTCTTCTTACGACTCAACAGGGAATCATAAAAGTTAAATAACAGTCAATGTGCATACTAGCCTGTAGTTTTGAAACCCATCAAGGTTTACTAATTATTCACCATTTACAGTTAAAATATAACAGTTTTTGTTTAGTGAAAGTGATATATTTCTGTTGGATGTGTATCTATGTAGGACATTTTTTTTGTTTATTCAAAGATTACATTTTAATTATAATAGGATGACATTCTTTAATGTGACAAGTTACATTTTAAATTGTAAGATAGTTTTCTCCCAATTATAGTTGAAAATGGGGTTGGAAAAACAAAACTGAAAACTGAGTAAACCTTTTATGATTAGATTTTTATCTTCAACTTTTGCACAGAAATATGATTTTTATGTATACTTTACTTACATTCTGTCATACTTTTTTAAATCTTTCAAAGCTTATCTTTTGGTATTTTGCATCTGAAATTGGCTAACCAGTGACCTTTCTACATAAAATTATTGAAAGGAAATTTACTAAAAATTATAATAGATGTAGGATATTCAAATGTTTAATATTGCATATATAGCCATATTGATATAAAAAAAATATAATTAATGAGCTCAAGATTCATTAGACAAATGAACAAATGTTTCATTATGTTCCTTAATCTCAGTTACGTTTCATTCTTTCTTAACATTAATTCATTTTTTTGTATGCAGGTCCACCAATCCATTGATGAACTAAAAGTTTTAATCTTTGAAATCGCAAGTATGAATCATTTTTACAGAACATTGATTGCTGACTTAATATCTTATAATTATTAAAAATGTGGCATATTGGTAAGTTTTAATTTTCAGGCATTACGTAATGATTTTCTTTTATTAAACCTGCTCCCCCAACCAATAATTATTTTATCATTCCATATCACAACTGACAACTAGGCCCCCTGTTATACAAAAAGAGTATTCTCATCGCAGAAAAATAAATGACCTGGGGTTTCTTAGAAGTTTCCTACCACCTGCACTGTATCATTTCTTTTATTTTAATTAAAATTGAAATCACTCCCCTGTTGCAATTGCAGTTTTTCATAAAAATGTGTAAAGCTATCTGCATTAAAATAAAAGTTTCCCGTCTTCTGTGGTGCCAGCACTATAGGGGATGAAAGTAGGGCTCTACAAAAAAAGGTTCATACAAGATCTAAGAAGTTTTCATCTCATACTTAAAAGGACTTCACTGATCTGCATTTTAGGTGACTAGATGTAACTAGATATTTTAAAAAAATATAAGATCTTATAACTTCAAAAGAATGAAGAAGCCTAATTGTTTTAACACATGAAGCAATGGGAATTAACTTGTAGAGCCATGCATTGAGGTTTCAATTGTATTTGTACGTACTTTTCAAACAATTTTATTCATGTTAATTATTTAATATGAAAATAATCCTTTAATCCTGAGACAATTGTTTTTTGTTTAAGAAAGTACTTTTTTTAAATTATAAAAAATTGTTTCCAGGGCAAGATCAGAGGCTGTGGTACTGGTATTTTGCTCCCCATTAAACCAAAGTGCGGCCCAGTCCTATCTGTATGCATACATTGTTAAATTAATAAAATATCAATAATAAACTTACAATTCTTAATAACACTGATATCTGTCTGGGTAAAACCCTTAAGCTTCAGCCTGTAGTCATAATGTGTTGTCCTATTCATTCAACCTGATCAGTGAAGAAAACATGAGACAAAAGAATAGTCATTAGTGAAGTCAAAAAACATGTCAACATGACAAAAATCTAAAATGAATTTAATATATTAAATTTTTTATTTTTTGCTTCTGATTGATTTAATTTAAATTAAGGTTGCCCCAGTTTTGTGTGTCAAGCACATTGTGTAAATAAAATAGTAAAACAAATGAAAAATTACAAGAAAATGCAATGGCTACTAAATTCAACATAATTTTGTTCATGTATTTAGACTAGCTTTCATATGGTCATATCATTGACATCAGTTTTTCTTCAGACTACACTATGCTACACCTGGTTCAAGTTATCTGACCAATGTCTTTGTATTAGGCAGCCATATATTGGTGGTAACAAGATTAACAAAATCAGAATTAACTTTTGAAATCAAGCTGCTATCTTAAGAAATGTGTAAACGTACAAGGTCGAAAAATTACAATGTCGAAAAAGGCATTAGTAAAAGATTATTATAGAAAGACCGCCAACAAGATTCCATTTTACTTGCCCCATAGTCTTTTTCTTTTTAAGTTACATGTTCCTGTGATATTATAAATGGGAGGAAAATATGAAACAATAGAAGAACGTACCTTACTAAAGACACAAATATTAACATAAAAAGCATAGAAATACGTGGTGGTAATTAAGACTACCTAAAGAGAGAAACACCGGAATTTCAAGATTTCTTTCCAAGCCAAGCGTGCGGGGCTTCTCATTTAGAGGCGAATGGCGTTTGCAATCTCGTATGTTCGCGTGATTTACACGAATATCAAGTTTATTGTTTGAAATTTTTCATTATGATAATAAATAATTTGCGGTATACAAAAAATTTAAGATAAACTTACATTTAAATTAAAACAAAATTACAATAATTTAATTTGAATTGTTCTAATTTTGAGGCTCTGCTAAGGTCATCATATTACACAAAAATATTGTACAATGAAATACTAGTACTTAATTTGTTAATGTTACCACGAAAACCTTAAGGTTAATTTAAACTAATATATTTTATGATGAAAACAATTATTAAAATGTCTCTTGATTAATACCATTAATGTTTTAATAATTAAAATGATTTTTAAATTTTACTAAAATGTCAGGGGAAATATCCGAATTTTAAATTTGTGGGATTTGTATTGTAAAAGTTATCTCCCGTTCTTTTCAAGTAAAGTTTTCTCACCAGACGATGTTATTTAATTTAAATACATAACATTAATATAATAATGTCAGTCGAAAAGAAAATCTAAATTTAAGTGATTTAGATCATTTTTTTTTTCATTTTGTTTTAGGTAGGCTAACTGAAAAAGATGTACTCATAATGTAGATTGTAGTAATATGTCATTTAGGAATGAATCAAGGCCCTGAGCATTTAATTTTGCAATATTTATGATTTATTTATTTTTTAATGAAAAAATATAATTAGAAGATATAAGCTTTCTGACTTTATGCGTTTGTATATAAAGTATAACATTTTCAAATACATCTTTCACATTGATTTATTATTATAGAATTGCAATGGATAATAGCCCGTGAATAAAGGCATTTTGTTTTCATGTTTAGAAAACACATATTTAGCATTTATCATCTGAATTAGAGCTTAATAAAGAGAGCGAGCGCATAAAGTAAATTAACATATAAAAATTGTAATTTGGTCATTGTTGTATGCATCTTAATCTTTGTAGACACTGATTTACTGTCACCAAAAAATTTGAGAAAAATATCGAAAACTAACACATTTGACTGCGATCGAGGTCTGGTTGGGTAGAGTCAGCCCCGTAGCCAAGGGGGGCACTGGGGCCGTGCTCTCCTGCCTAGGTGTGAGAGCGCCCCTCCATGAAACAAGAAGCAAAAGAGGGGAAAAGAAAGAAAAAGTAAAGATGCCCCCCTTGCTGGGTATTGGTGCCCCCTGCTGACTTTGACCTGGCTACGGGCGTGCATCGGGGGGCCTTGCCCTCCCCCCCCCCGCTGGGTGTGGAGTGCCCCCGCCCCGCTTAAAAAAGAAAAAGAGGAAAAAATAAAGAAAAAGTAAAGGTGCCCCCTTGCTGGGTATTGGTGCCTCCCTGCTTACTTTGACCTGGCTACGGGCCTGGTGCTTGTATTCGTACTTCGTACTTGCACATCAAGTACTTGTACTCGTACTTGCACATCAAGTACTTGTACTTGCATGGTCAGTATCTAGAACATCTCTGATAATTAGTGCACACATTTCGACTGAAAAACAAAACAAATAAAAACATTTAATTTTTCATTAAATATTAAGTACGTCATCTCATGTCATGATGTCGAATGCCAAAATGCAGGGGCCCCTAAAGAGGCCAAGCCCCCTGGGCCCCTAAATCCCTAGGTTCAGCACTGTGCAACTTGTTGGGCCGATGAACTATGTACTACCTACACTTATCTCATCAGGAATGAAGATAACTATACATCTACAGCAGTGCTCGATTTAACAAAAAAAAAACAGTGTCGGGGATGAAAAAAAATTGCTGCAGAGCCGGGGATAAATGCCTATGGTTTCATCCCCGGCAATGAAGAAATTAGCTAAAGCATAGCAGGGGATGACAGTTCCTGTGCTAGTATTATCCCCGGCGGTAAATCGAGCCCTGATCTTCAGAACCGTTCTAATGAATAAGCAAACTAGGCGACTGCATCCAGCCCCCCCCCCCCTCATGGTAAGAAAATATCGTAGGATCTATCGGACCTTTCTTAATATTGCTCGTTAGCGGCTTTTATGAGTCAGCATATCCAAGCCACAGGTAAAAAGAGAACAATGAGTGTCTTAAAGAATCTACGAATCATGGTAAAGTAAATTCATTCCTCGGGGTTCATCATCATTGACGTCAACTTTTCTTGACCTCCCCCCTCCCCCTTGTCAACAATTTTCAAAAATTTTCTGACCCCCCCTCCCCCCTATTTTGTTGACGTAATTAATGGACAGCTCCTTAAGCAACAACAATGCCAAACACGTGTTATTCTCGTGCTGTATGACGTATTTCAACCCATGTTCACATATTTTGTAACACTTCGCCCACGCGTGTCTTGCTCTATGCCTCGGTCTGGACTGAGGGCGAGTCAGTAATCGGGCCGATGCGCGAAGTAAATGCATCGATCTCACTTCAGATGCTCTGGTATGTTCTGGCGTCGTTTTAGGGATCGGCACGGCGTTCTCTCCGC
>JAGDYQ010000431.1:298255-318149 GCA_021962125.1 Bulinus truncatus | reverse complement strand
TTTAAGTCGTCACTAAGAGAAGGTTATCCTGGGTTCTCTGATGTAACCGACGATGGGAATATTACAGGTTTCAAAATCCACCCACGCAGACACCTGGCGTTACCTAATACGCCGGGGGCGGACTATGGAAATGCACCGCCCTCTAATTCCCTAAAAAGCCCACCATCATGTTTAAAATGCCGCCCTTCGCATGATAAAGTACGCAAGTGTCGTCCGAGCTGAACCTCCCATCCGCTCTTTCCTAGTTACGCCCCTGTTCCCACCATATCCACAAAAGAAATACAATAGAAAGTGAACAGGTGTATCATCAGGAGACGACTATGTTGTGATAAGGTTCGTATGTATAGAATAACGCAATGAACAACTGCTGTTGCGTGCATAAGCCACCACCTTATCTGAATGGGATAAATATTTATACAGTATATAAATAACATCCTTGACTTTTAGGATTATAAAAAAGTGTACACGGCAAATGGTTGAATAAATGTAAAGTTGAGTTACTGATAATTTGAACCAATTAAACTTTAGGAGTTATGATTGGGCAACGCCGTTTTTGTCTGATATATGAAGTCGTTTTAACAAATAAAAATACATTAAACTTGGTTTATGCTGGTTTCAGGCTTTAGACGACCTACTTTCTTGTTGGAACATACATCTTCAGGTATGCACTGACATACAAACAGATAAGCTTAATCACTTTACACAGTAGGTTATCGATATAAATTAATATTTGTTCAAAAGAAGAGTAAAAATTAGGACCGATAACCGATGAAATACCACATTATTAAACATATTATGTATTTGGCACAAGTTACCCTATATGTACCAGACATTCAATCTTAAAGTACTTTGTAAAAGGCGAGAGAAAGCAAACGTTAAAATGACTAATTTACCAAAGCACTTTTATTTTCCATATCAGAATGAAAACGGTATCGGTAATATCAGTTAAATATGTAAATCATTGATCAAATTTACTCAGAAGTAATTGCTCGACGTAATTTTAAACACCCATCGATAATTTAAGCTTTTTGAAGGCATACATTTTATTCTCTGGGAACATAAATGGTCACTCAGTAGTTAAAGTCTGCTCTAATTGCAAACTACAGAATACAACACTGGGGTTCTAAAACCAAGTCTCACGAAAGCTGTATTTTTTTTACGAAAATTGGCTCATCATGAAATATATGGCTACCTTTAAATATTGAAACATTGCAGCATACACAAACCCATACACCCACACACGCATACACATTTTAACTGGCTTATAGCTGATGAGATTATAGCGAAAGGGTGGAGGGGGGGGGGCATACAGAGTTCTGAGCTTGAAGCATTCTCTGGTTTACATTTACACAGGGTAACTGTCCAGCACATCTATTTTTGCTCTCCATATATTAGCATTGTTGTTGATATTGATTGTCTCAAGTAATGGCCGAATGATGAATGTGTGTATGTTTTAAAGCCTTTATTACTTATATATTGAACTTTTAATCATTTCATTAGCCGAACACATAGGCCTACTTGTTAGGGTATCTTCATTTGTCTATGAAGGTGATTATCAAACCTTAAATCTTTGCAAACGAACTGAAGGGAAAAAAATTCTTCTTCGACACCTAACTGTTAAGAAAAAAATAGGAAAAAGGCAAGGAAATAAAGGCATCATTGATTTTAATTATTGATTTTCATCTTTTTACTTTGAAGATTTTCAAACTTGAAGATATTTGATATTTCGATAATATAGTTTAAATTATGTAAATATTATTCTCAATTATTATATTATATGTTTTAATTTTGTCGGGACCCACTTAAAATTTGCCCGCAACACACCAGTGGGTTGCGACCCATTTTTTGAGAACTACTGGTCTATGATATTATAAACTTTGTGAGAAGGAGGTATACATATATATATATATATATATATATATATATAAATATATATATAGACATGTATATATATTTGTAAACGCTCTCTCGCTTACCCGGCACATTTTTACATAGACCAGACATTATGTTTAGATAAGAGCTGGCAAAGTTTTACAAAAAAAAAGAAGATTTCTGCATTCTAATTTGTTTACATTTCATGCAAGAATAAAATTCCAAAAATAAATTCCATCAGGGAATGTAACAAAAAAAATTCAAAGCAATCGGTGAAGACATTTATGAGATTTCGTATTTTGAACCAATGAACATTTATACTTTATTTATGTAGATTTGTATGATATAATGAATGATTTTTTTTTTTACATTTAGTGCTTTAAATAAAAGCTTTTTTTTTTGTTGTTTTTTTATTTTGTTTGTTTTTTTGTTTGTTCTTCTACAAGAAGTTCACTTAGTACAGTTTTGATAAAAATGCTAAGGTATCTCACAAATACATTTTAAAAAAATTAAGTACGTGTTACAAAGATATTTGGTAAAGTACGAAAAGAAATAACAACTTTTTTTGTTGTATAGAAAAGTCTAGATTACTATTTATATTATGTGCACTAGCTCTCTTATATTAATCATGTACTATTGTTTAC
Organism: Bulinus truncatus; assembly: GCA_021962125.1. Lineage (NCBI taxonomy): Eukaryota > Metazoa > Mollusca > Gastropoda > Planorbidae > Bulinus > Bulinus truncatus. The sequence continues at coordinate 315,633 of JAGDYQ010000431.1, read as the reverse complement.
TATCAGCCCTTAACATATTGTATAGAGGGGACGCATCAAATGCCACTTTGACAATGTAACTAGATGGTCAAATCAAGCCAACATAATGTGTATAGGGACACATCTAGCCAGCATAATGTATAGAGGGACACATCTAGCCAGCATAATGTATAGAGGGACACATCAAGCCAACACAATGTATAGATGGTCAAATCAAGCCAACATAATGTTTAGAGGGATACATCTAGCCAGCATAATGTGTAGAGGGACACATCTAGCCAACATAATGTATAGATGGTCAAATCAAGCCAAAATAATGTGTAGAGGGACACATCTAGCCAACATAATGTGTAGATGGTCAAATCAAGCCAACATAATGTTTAGAGGGACACATCTAGCCAACATAATGAGTAGAGGGACACATCTAGCCAACATATGTGTAGAGGGACACATCAAGCCAACATAATGTATAGATGGTCAAATCAAGCCAACATAATGTGTAGAGGGACACATCTAGCCAACATAATGTGTAGAGGGACACATCTAGCCAACATAATGAGTAGAGGGACACATCAAGCCAACATAATGTATAGATGGTCAAATCAAGCCAACATAATGTGTAGAGGGACAAATCTAGCCAACATAATGTGTAGAGGGACACATCAAGCCAACATAATGTATAGATGGTCAAATCAAGCCAACATAATGTGTAGAGGGACACATCTAGCCAACATAATGTGTAGAGGGACACATCTAGCCAATAGCCTGATGATACCAAAAAAAAAGGTGGGGAAGGAAGCGTTAATGTTGTTACGTCGAATACTACGATCGGATTGGGGGGTGTGTGTGTGTGGGAGGGGGTGACTTTAACATATGTTAGCTAAATGAATGTATGAGTGATCAGTGCATGGCCGAGACTTACTTATCCCACGAATGATATTGAAACAAAAAAGTAAAGAGGCCATTTGAGTGTTTGCCTCAACACCCAAGCTTCAATTCCTAGTAAATGACTGGATAATACTGTACATTTTTTTTTTGGTTTTGCTTTCATTACTGGCGAGGTATGCTACAAATGGGTGCTTGAAATTACTAGAGTAAAGTAAAGACGGCGAGACAGTAGGTAAAATCTATGGTATGCCATGTCTTAATGAAACACGCGAATCCTTGTTTCATCTGGCTTGGTGGTCTTTAAGAGAAATTGAAGGATCTTTGCTTCCAACAAACACTTTTTCAAACATACATTTACATAGCCTCTAAGGATAATATATTGTAACATCTAATACATCATACTGACTAACTTTAAACCTCTTATCTATATGCTCTTTACCTTTCCCTTTAGTCTAGACGACCATATCAGCTGTATGTCACTTTTTGTAAAGCCTATGATATTCAGAGTGTAATGTAACGGGAGTAAAATTAGACAGCCGATGACGCAAGCACGAATAGGTTAATGAGCAAGGGGAGTTGATCGATAAGTAGAGTACACTGATGCATTATGCCAATAGTAGGCTAAATGTTTCTGTCGGCAGCTAGATTAACCATTTTTATATGAGGTCTTATGGCCTGTTTTTAAGCAGACATTTGTGTGCGATTATTACCGACTCACTGACACACCGAGCACTGGAGCGGGATAATTTCTGCTTAGTTCAATAACCTCAACATTTCTACATGCAGGATTGATAAAAAAATCGTTGTAGTTATGTAATAAGTAAAGTTCCCTTAACCCTAAAGGGGGCCATTGGGTCAGATGAAGATAAATAATTCATTTGTTTCCGTAACCTCGGCATATAAAGGGATTGGGTGGTTTGCACAACGTCTAGCTGCAATTACTTCCTCAACGTAAGTCAGATACCCATTTAAAGCTGGGTGGACTTGTGGGATTTTAACCAGCTTTCACTACAACCTGGAAAAATTCCTTTGGTTCTCACCTAGGATCGAACCCACCACTCTCAAGTTGACAGTCGAGCAATTACAACACTCGGCCATCCGTCCCTCATTTATGTAAGTTGTTATTTTTTTCTTACTTTACCAAAGGACAATTTCACGAGGAAATATTAAACTTGTTATTAAAGTATGCCAAAGCCCATGGCAAAACATCCCTGGTTTACATGTGTCTAGCACAAACACATTAATAGTATTATTGTTTACATTTTTTCCCTTTTTCGTTTAAGTCTTTGTTCAGAGGGAAGCAACTGGTTGTTGTTTCTTATTATTAGTCAACCCTTTAAAGCCCCCAATTTTTTTTTAAAAAAAAAAAAGGTTTCTGCAATTAGTCAGTCATATATTGCACCAAGTGTTAATGAATGATGAGTATTCTAAAAACTGTTACTTCTGGCAGCCAATATCCATGACACGGAATAAATTATCCATGTTCGTAACGATATAGTTGGATTTAATGGCTATAACGTTACTAATTCAATGCTTGTGAAAAATTAAAGGTCACACTTTTGGCAAAGCTGTTGGGGGAAAGAATGGGCGTAGAGGAGTCAAACCATTGGGCAGTATAAACTTGACCAATCCAATCTCTCCCAAGATAATCCCTAGATGTAAGACATGATGAGCCTTTGAATAATTTCTGGCCTACGTGCACCACCAAATCGTAAGGGTAAAAAAAAAGAGGGAGGTTGAATGCGCCGCAATACAGATGTAATCCACGACCATGACAGTCCTACGTGTTTTAATTTACCACTAAGCGTGGAACAGTCCGTCTCCCTCATGCCGGTCTTGTTGGAATTTTGTAGCATAGGTGCAAGATAGAGATACAAGATAGATTTGAATGCATGCAGATTAATTAGATCAGTTAATTTTAAAAGAGTGCGGGGGGGGGGAGCATAATGATTAATTCAGTGTCCCCTTGTTAAAATTACTTGGGCTTTTTTATTAGTATGTGTGTGTGGGGGTTGGGGGTTGGGTTGGGGGGGTTATAGAGTCTCAGTTGTCAGATTGCATCAAAGAACCAAGATTCCCTTGCGACGATTCTTACATCCATACATATTTCTTAACAACTATACCATCCTACAGGACACGAACACAATAACACTCACGACCTCACCGTAACGAGGGATCTACACGAGGAGGACACGCTCAGTCACACACGTAACCACGTGCTCCAACCAATCCGGTCTCCCAACCTAACACCTAACAGTTAGCTGACCAATATTGCTATGGCTCAGCCATGCGTGCAAAACGATCACAAACATCTGTAAACAAGGATGTAGGAGCCCCTAGACCCTAACACTACTTCGTACATGGCCGTCTTAGTGCCCTAGCCCAAGACCCCTCCCCCCACACCCAGGGGCGCCGAGAGCCGACAAGGGCCCCAGGGCAGGACACAATTGCGGGCCCCTTAATAAATAATAAGTGGTGAAAAAATTGACATGGTCGGGGCGGCGGGCCCGCTTACAGATGCGGGCCCCTGGAAATGACCCCTGACCCCCCTCTCGGCGTGCTTGCCCACACCTCCCATGCTAATCGACTTTCAAAATGTCATTGTTGTGACTTAGGCCTTGCGCCCCCCCTCCCAAGCGTAGAATAAAATCTTGTGTCCCCTTCAAAAAAAAAATACATATACAAGATTTAAAATTCGCGCTCTGTGGTGCACCTTCAGACGTTTGGGTCTTGGTCGTGCGCCCAAATATCTGTGAAATGTTCTGGATAGGGCCCACAAATATCTGTGAAATGTTCTGTCTAGGGCACCACTATCTGTGAAATGTTCTGCCTAGGGCACCACTTTCTGTGAAATGTTCTGCCTAGGGCCCCCAAATATCTGAAATGTTCTGTTTAGGGCCCCCAAATATCTGTGAAATGTTCTGCCTAGGGCCCCCAAATATCTGTGAAATGTTCTGTCTAGGGCACCACTATCTGTGAAATATTCTGCCTAGGGCACCACTATCTGTAAAATGTTCTGCCTAGGACACCACTATCTATGAAATATTCTGTCTAGGGCCCCCAAATATCTGTGAAATGTTCTGTCTAGGGCACCACTATCTGTGAAATGTTCTGTCTAGGGCACCACTATCTGTGAAATGTTCTGCCTAGTGCACGACTTTCTGTGAAATGTTCTGTCTAGGGCACCACTATCTGTGAAATGTTCTGTCTAGGGCACCACTATCTGTGAAATGTTCTGTCTAGGGCACCACTATCTGTGAAATGTTCTGTCTAGGGCACCACTATCTGTGAAATGGTCTGTCTAGGGCACAACTATCTGTAAAATGTTCTGCCTAGGGCACCACTATATGTGAAATGTTCTGCCTAGTGCACCACTATCTGTGAAAGGTTCTGCCTAGGGCCCCCAAATATCTGTGAAATGTTCTATCTAGGGCCACCAAATATCTGTGAAATGTTCTGTCTAGGGCCCCACTATCTGTGAAATGTTCTGCCTAGGGCTCTGGTCGTTATGGTTTGCCCAGAAACAAAAACTGAGGAATTAACGCTTTCCGGTAGATATAGAAACTCTAATAATCTGAAGTCATCAAGCGTAAACTATATTTTTTTTACATCTCTTAAAATTAAGAAGTGAATGAAATTTAATAAAAAAGATAATTTTTTAAAGCGTGCACAGACATTTATTTTGAATCATTTTTTTATAAGTTTTCTCCATTTTACTCACAGCAGTAAAAATTAAAAATTAGAAGATTTTTCATTTTTTTTTTAAAGGAAAAGAAAAAAATCAACAAAGAACTTTTAATGTGGAGATATTTTTATCAAGCTGTTAAAGTGCATCGTAGAAATGTAACATGAGCCAGTATTGTTGTGTGCACCTAAAAAAAAACCCCAGCCTAAATGATATCATAAACCCAGCAACCCAGAAAGCTGTCAGATTTCTTGAGATCACAGTATTCTGTTTAGCACTTAGACAAGAATCCGGTTCCTCCCATGACTTGTGAATCATCTAACTTAAGAAAAAAAAAAGAAAAAGTTCGTCCAGAAAAACATTTAAAACGAGAGTTTAAAGCTGAAGATGCGCATAAGTAGAATAAAAGGTTTACATTTTTTCTTTATTGTGATTGGGAACATTCTTATTCTCTTTGTCTATTTAATTTACTATCTATCTTGGCCTTACTCCAAACATCTATCCATAGATATATATCTATGCATCTATCTATCTATCTCACTATCCAAAATAAAATTTCGCTTTATTTTTCCGTCTCGTATTTAAAGTTACTTTTAAGTTAAATATTCTTTGTGTTTTTGAGAGTGTGTTGCTTTTTATTTTTGTAGCATGTGTTTGTAGACTGTAACCTACTTCTTCACTAAGTATGATTTCTTAATTTTATTGATTCATTAATTCATACTTTAAACTGAGATTTGGAAGCTTGCTGTAACCACTTCCTTCTCTACTCTTTGTTTACGTATTAAGTGAGTTTTTTTTTTTTTCAAAATGTATACGCAGTGCCGCGCCTAGCCTAGCCAGTGCCCGAGTGCAACCAGCACGTTGCCGTTCCCTCACCCCTGATTTTAACTTTTTTTCCCCTTCTTACATTCAAAATTCTTTCGGTAAGATTTTGCCGCCTTTTTTGCACCCCTCTGAACCATGGTACGGCTCTACTCTGCTCAGACGACAGCAACAGTCGCTGTAAACGGTTATATCAATACTTTTCGGATATTTTTTTAATGCCAACACACACACACACACACACACACACACACATGCAGACATTGTCATAATACAATATCGTCTGCGAGGAAGTCGTGGACTGGTCGATGATGCCTTCTGCTTTGATGAGGCCGTCAATCGATTTATTTGGTGAAACATGTTCATTCCCAATACACTGGGGGGCCTCAAAGATAACCTCAACTACAATATGGTTTATTTTTATCCAATTGCGTAACTATGGAGAGTTAATTACAGGGGTGGTCCCAGTGCAGGATTTACATCTAAGCTACACAGGCTATCGCTTAGGGCCCCCACTCTCTTAGGGGCCACAAAAAATTGTAATATATACTTGAATGTTCGGCACTGAGTATAATATCTGGACATATAAAGGGCCCCCCATATATCAATTAGTTTAGGGCCTTATTAAGTCTAAATCAGGCCCTGGGTAGTCCAACCCTGGCACAAGCCAGGCCCCGCATCCCCCGTACTGTAATAATTGTTTACACTTGATTGGGGGCGGCGTTTCAGGGTCCGATCGGGGCTCACTTTTAATTTCTCAATATCATTACCAATTAATTATATATTGAAATGTAGCCTACACGTTTCCCCAACAGTGTGGTTGTTATACAGTTATTAGAACAACAGTGGTCAAAGGCGTTTCTTTAATGCCGCATACATATCTCCGTAGACTTATGCACGGCTCTGTGTGTCCCTATAAACTCTGCACGTGTGCGCGCGCACACAACTGGCCTATATATGATACCGTTTCGCTCAACGTATATGTTATTTGGCGCACGAAAATGTAGATTACCTTTTAAAGTTGCACATCCGTTTTCTTTAGCTGAACACATCCAGCTGAAAATCAGGGGACACATTGGTGATGCTGCTATTGAATATTTTAAATTATTATGTAAATTATTTAATAACCTTTTATTGGACGAATCTAGTGAAATGAACCTTTTTTTATGGTTCTTAAACATTTATGAAAAAACCAGAGTGAGGCTCTGTGTGACCGAATGTCTGGCTTAGACCACTTCAGACGAAAGATTTTATGAGCTTCAATGCAATCAGTTACAAAAATTTAAATAAAAAAGAGTGAAAAAAAGGGGGAGGAGTCATTACGAAAATGAGTGTGGAATATAAGAGGAATTGGGGGAATTAAATCTGTTAACGATATGTTATGTCTACATGTGCGCGTTGATTAATTTATCCGTGATATATGTGATAAACTTTTCAAAGAAATATCAGCGGTGCGGATAACCTTATCAGTCGCTTATCACTGATTGCATTATTTATTAAGAACGCAGATGCTGAGCGCATGGAAGTACTCATATTACAAGGGCAAATAACTTTAATGCAGAATAGTCAGCCAATGCCGTTTCGAGTAATGACCCCCTTATGTTGTTATGGTTTTAAGTTGTACGAAATATACAAAGGTTTAAGTATTTTATTGAAAAGGGCTCTAAGAAAGAATAAGTGTTGTGGTCTAGTACAAAGAAGGTGTGGGGTTGGGGGAGGGGGGGGGTTTACGGGACAACGCCTTTACACACTTTGACACAAAATAGCCTAGGAAAAGGGAAATTATTGTTTTAGGTCAAATATTTAGCCGGAGGGGCGCTTATTTAGCGACGCCGCTGATTGAACCATATATTACCATATATTATTATAATTATTGTCAAGAGTTGAAGTTGACGTTTGATTAATTTTGCATTATGTGGAATTTTTCAAAGAGGTGTTGATATTGTAATAAATAGATAAATAATACGTAAACATGGGCCACCAAGTGATTCATGGGTTCAGTGGTGATTCATGGGTTCAGTGGTGATTCATGGGTTCAGTGGTGATTCATGGGTTCAGTGCTGATTCATGGGTTCAGTGCTGATTCATAGGCTACAGCCGCTACTGCCATTTCATAGGACTTATACATTTCTTTTTTATTAAGAGGGTATTTGGTTTACGTGTTATACAGTGCTCTAGATAGAGACTTAGAGATTTCTGGGCCCCTAGGTAGTATACTATCCATAAAGAGTTCGTAAGCACATCGGGCAGCTATTTTCACTTAGCTTACTAGTTGTTTTTTTCCATTTCATATCGTTTGCTAACTCAGTTTAACTTTTATCCACTGGGGGCTCTAAATACACCTTACCGAGCTGGGATTGGAACCAGTGAGAGAAACTGGGAAAATTCAATGTGGGGTTGGCTAGATGATTGCAGGTCTCATGCAACAAGACCAGCCATTCTTCTCGATTATACAATACATGTGTTCAGTAGAACCTGAGTTAACACAGGCTGAAGCAGGTGCATGTATGGATGGTTGTCGCTGGTTTCGAACATTTAAAATTTCAAGTATATACTTTTTAGAATCAATGTCTATAGTGTGTCAGGTTGAGTTTAGAGCTGACAAGGCCTTAAGCTTTTTGAGATTTGGGGCCCTTTATAAGCCCCAGATATATATCACTGCCAAATATTTCAGTATATGTGACAATCGCTCACTCGGTCAATTTAGTTTTTTTTTTTTTTTGGGGGGGGGGGCAAGAAAGTAGGGGCCCTTACCTGTAGCTTGTGTAGCTTACACCTAAATCCTGCTCTGTAAAGAGTAGCATTTAGAGAAGGGGTGGGCGAAATTTTCGAGACGCGGGCCTCATTGGGATCGTAAATTTGACCGGCGTCCCGGACCAAGGGGATATGGATGGGGTGTTGACATGAACTTATATCCGGACCAAGAGCATGTGGATGGGGTGTTGACATGAACTTATATCCGGACCAAGAGCATGTGGATGGGGTGTTGACATGAACTTATATCCGGACCAAGAGCATGTGGATGGGGTGTTGACATGAACTTATATCCGGACCAAGAGCATGTGGATGGGGTGTTGACTTGAACTTATATCCGGACCAAAAGCATGTGGATGGGGTGTTGACTTGAACTTATATCCGGACCAAGAGCATGTGTGGATCAGGTCTTCAAGCTTGAACTTATATCCGGACCAAGAGCATGTGGATGGGGTGTTGACATTTCCTCATCAGACCAAGAGCATGTGGATGCGGTGTTGACATGGGTATATCCGGACTTTTAGGCATGTGGATGAGTGTGCGACTTGAGCTAATATCCGGACCAAGAGCATGTGGATGGGGGGTTGACATGAACTAATATACATTACATGTAAACGTCATGAGATAAAAGACTAGTTCTGTGTTTGACTCTGAAACGAGTAAACGGGCAGGAACTAAACAGCCTCACGGGTGGGCAGCCCTCGAGGCCAATAGCTCTCACACAGGACGAGTCTAGAGCCTGCATCCTGTTTAGTCGTCACTATAGGAGGGGCTGAGTTGATGCAATAGCTGTGGGGCTCAGATAGCAGACTCTAGAGACTGGTGTGGCGTGAAGAGCTTGCATTGCCACAGGCCAGGCTGCGGGAAGCTCGTTGGTCTCTTCTGGTTTGGGCTCAATCCCCCCCACTCGGGTGGTCGTGCGGAGAAACGCTCGGCTGTCGATCTGAGGGTCCCTGGTTCGATCTCGTAAGTGAGGACTAATGGATATTTCAGGTCATGGTTAAAGTCTCCGCTATATCTCCATGGTCATTGCACTATCGACTATGGTGGGGATGAAAGAAGGGCACTGCAAATACCGTCCAGTTAGTGGATAATTGGATCTAAGAGATTTCATCTTGCAGGTACTCCTCACCCCTCCCACCCCACATCTTGCTCGTTCACATTAATATTGTTTCTATTTATAATTTGTCTGAACACTCGGTCCATCTGCCCTTGGTTGGGCCCTTCTGTCAAACTAAAGACTCCATTGTGGCTCGCGGGCTCGAACAAGTTTTGCCGACCAATGCCCTTTAGACTCTTGAGTACTCACGGGCTCTCACAGGTTGGTAACAGATTGATTGATGACACGAATTACGAGTGGAGTTACGAGTGGGGCTCTACCCAGCCAGATAATCTTGGGGGGGGGGGGGTCATGATAGTTTCCACCTTCTGTAAACGCCTCTGACAACAAACACCCACCTGTCATTAAGTAATTTTATAGCAGATAACTGTAACCGACGGGGCATCCAAAGACATTGACCCCTGACATGTATTCTGATTGCCCCCCCCCCCTTTTCCTAGGTGGCGACACTGCTCTAATCCATCCACCCACCTTTACGTAATCGATACCCTATTAATGGAATCGGACATAGACCAGATGCCTGAGATATCTTGTAATCATCATTTATGTCCCTTGCCTGCCAACTCTCTTTGTTGATATATTCGAAGATGCAGGTAAAACGTCTTACCTCGCAATGCACTGGTCTACTTGAAAGATGGGACCGAGTATAGAATTTAGTTACGAAAGCCCTCTCTAACGAAAGCCATGCGCTCTAACTATTTCTCTCAAGTGATGCTATGTATTTATTAATTTACATTTTTTTCCAGCCGAAATAAACGTGCACGCATAAGATTTAGCAATAATTGGCTACCGAGGGTTACCGTACAAACCAAGCCTGGAATGTACAAGAAGAAGAAGAAGCGAGGAATAATATCGGGTGCACGTCAAGTGCATGTACACTGAACGAGAGGAGGCAGTTCATGTACTGACGTCACTGCAGCATATAATGTTACGTATGTGACCTAATTCCAGGATTGAGAGCAAATCATTTGTGTTTAGTTTTTTTCTCTCAACTCAGTGAATGCTACAAACAGCTGGTTACATACTTGTTAGCTTAACATTGTAACGAACTGTGAAAGCATTCAGAAATAAAATAAGATAAAAAGGCTTTGGTCTGACCAATGTAGCCTACCACAAAGAAAAAAATGTTTCCCAGTTTTTAGTACAAGTATGTTTCGCCCTCTCATTATGAACAAAATATAATTAATTATTAAAAAAAAAAATTCTGAAACACAAAATGTTTGGCAGGGGCCCTCCTAATAAAATAATACGCCCCGTTGGGCCTTTTAAGTCATGAGAGCCCTCCAGCTTCGAGGGAACCGCGCCCCCCCCCCCCCGTATAACGACGACACCGGTACTAAGCTCATCAAATATTTCTGTCTCGTCAACTCCAATGAGAAGTGGTACGGGTGGCCGAGTGGTGTAGATACTCGACTGTCGACTTGTGAGTCCTGGGTTCGATCCTCGGTGAAATGTGTTTCAAAGTCGTCCCACAAAGCTTTAAATGGGTACCTGACTTTAAGTTGGTGAAGTAAAAGCGGCTGGGCGTTGTGCTAACCACACAATCCCTTCATATGCCGAGGTTATAGAAACATATGAACTCTACACTTCATCTCCAACATAGTCCTACATTCGGGGCTCTGTAAGGTCAACTATTGTGTACCCTCATTACACAATCTATTTCGGTAAGAGGCCCCTCCTCCTGCCAGTATAGTGTGGTACACAGTTGGAACTAACACCCCCCCCAATCCAATATACATGTATAAATATTCTGTGGTACTCCACTTCGTATCCTCCATCATCTAAGTATAAGACAACACCATTCTTATGTATAGCTCTTCTTTCAGCGAAGCATTTAGTATCCAGTTAAAAGCAGTCAGACATGTTCCATATAAACAACAACCCTTCAATGTTAAACAAAACAAACAAAAACCGAACAACTCCTGTCTCTCCCCACCCTAACCCGGTCCTATGTTTAAGCGCAAGCCAGACTGGGTGAGAAGAAAACAATCCAGAATTATTATCGCACCAGTTGCACGCAATATTAATAACTGCCATTATATTCTCCGGCGAAAACGTTACTTGCGGTAATGGCAGAGCTTAGCGGCATCTGCCGGTAAATAATTATGAACAGTCTACCGAGAACAAGCATTATATCCCCCCCCACCCCGGGTCATAACTCTTAGAGAAAAATATATTGATGTTTTTATACTATATACAAAGCACATTTGTATACATTATTAGGCTAACAAGATATACGGTAAATATATAAATGAAAAGTTATATATATTTAAACTTGTTGTCATTTTATTATGCATGATTATGCTAACTATATTCAATGAACACAGTACAATTATATAGCATTTTTTATAAATATGACTATGATCGGCAACACTCGTCTCTGCCCTCCCCCCCCCACTTCCCCCCCCAACCTACCTTTTTCAGATTAAGACGAAAGATCTTGACAACAATACTGGTGGACCCGGATAATTGTAACAGCTGCCTCCCACCCCCTTCTTCCCCTTTTCCTCGGGCCTGGCTAGTTGACGGCCAATGTATGTGTGTGTGTCAAAGTGGACACGTCCTCCAACTAGTTGACGGCCAATGTATGTGTGTGTCAAAGTGGACACGTCCTCCAACTAGTTGACGGCCAATGTATGTGTGTGTCAAAGTGGACACGTCCTCCAACTAGTTGACGGCCAATGTATGTGTGTGTCAAAGTGGACACGTCCTCCAACTAGTTGACGGCCAATGTATGTGTGTGTCAAAGTGGACACGTCCTCCAACTAGTTGACGGCCAATGTATGTGTGTGTCAAAGTGGACACGTCCTCCAACTAGTTGACGGCCAATGTATGTGTGTGTCAAAGTGGACACGTCCTCCAACTAGTTGACGGCCAATGTATGTGTGTGTCAAAGTGGACACGTCCTCCAACTAGTTGACGGCCAATGTATGTGTGTGTCAAGTGGACACGTCCTCCAACTAGTTGACGGCCAATGTATGTGTGTGTCAAGTGGACACGTCCTCCAACTAGTTGACGGCCAATGTATGTGTGTGTCAAAGTGGACACGTCCTCCAACTAGTTGACGGCCAATGTATGTGTGTGTCAAAGTGGACACGTCCTCCAACTAGTTGACGGCCAATGTATGTGTGTGTCAAAGTGGACACGTCCTCCAACTAGTTGACGGCCAATGTATGTGTGTGTCAAAGTGGACACGTCCTCCAACTAGTTGACGGCCAATGTATGTGTGTGTCAAAGTGGACACGTCCTCCAACTAGTTGACGGCCAATGTATGTGTGTGTCAAAGTGGACACGTCCTCCAACTAGTTGACGGCCAATGTATGTGTGTGTCAAAGTGGACACGTCATCCAACTAGTTGACGGCCAATGTATGTGTGTGTCAAAGTGGACACGTCCTCCAACTAGTTGACGGCCAATGTATGTGTGTCAAAGTGGATACGTCCTCCAACTGCGTGTGCACTGTGCACAGTAGGTGAGTCAGCCCAAGGAGATGTAGATTTGACAGATTTCAAACATTGTGGTCATCTTGTGTTGAGAGTTGCCGTGTCTCGTGTTGTTCTTCTCAGTCTCGGGACTAGGGAAAGGGGTGGGGCGAGAGGAGAACCGGTCTCTCTTGTAGTTCAATATTTGATTTAGAGATTGGATTTCAGTCTGACAGCGATCTCAGATGTGTGTCGTAGTGGTCAGCAGTAATGGGGTCAGTCCTAACTGATGGGGCGGCAGACCTGAGGCGATGGCCCCTGAGTTCAGCTGGCACTGCCCGATGAGAGGGTGTGCTGCCTGTAGCCAGCCCACAAAGCTCAAGGGGTGGGGGGGGGGGCTTATCAAGCCCGACGCGTTCGAAATCGGCTTGTTGAACGTGTAATTTGATAGTTACTCCATATTTTTTAACTTTAAAAAAAAGTTAAAAAGTTAAGCGATGATTGAAGCATGATGTTCAAGTCGAGTGAAGTTTGTATACTTTTTTTGTTGTCTCAATTATCGCCTAACTCCTTGAGCTTTGTGGTTCATGTCGTTCTTCTCAGTTGCCGTGGTTCATGCAGTTCTTCTCGGTCTCAGGACTAGGAAAGGGTGTGGAGCGAGGGGAGAACCAGTCCCTATTGAAGTTCAATATTTGATTAAGAGATTGGATTTCAGTGAAGATCGAACCGGTGACCCTCATGTCGACAGCCGAGCGCTTTACCACACGACTATCCGTCCACCTACAAAAAGTCTGTAGAATTTTGTATTATTCGCTCCGAGGCTGTGCTCTTGTGATAAGGTACCAGTACCATTGGATGGGTACTGTGGCCGCACAGGGCGCAGAACATGGGATGGGGGTGTCAAAACTTTTCAGACTGGGAGGTGGGCGCTGAAAAATGTAACTCTCACAGGGCGCCATAATAGCTAGCTACGGCTCTAAAGGTACCCAATACACTGGTTAGCTCATTAGTCCATCTTCAAATTTCCAAGTAATCCTTTCTGTGATCGAGGTCAATGACATCAGAGTTATTACTTTTTTTCTGATCAAACTATGCCTACACTTTTTTTTTTTACGGATATGTGCCACGTCAAATTCTCTAAGAGTTGGCAGCTTTCATTGTGTAACTTGATGAGATGAATACAACGCACATTTTTGGACCATTGAGATAACAGTGATTATGAGAACGTGTGGAGGTGAAATCCAAGACGATAGCCAACCAGAATGTATCGCTTTGCATTCGTTCTTTTTATTTTACTACGTGCATTTAGCATAAAGAGGCGAATATCTATGTTTGTACGGCACTATAGAACATGTTTGTAAGTCTTAGTAACATGCGTTTCATTGTTCACACCATAGATATATAAGACTCTTAGCCCCGTAGCGTGAAAATTCTACAGCAGGGGCCAGGCATTCTACAGCAGAGGCCAGGCAATAGCAGGGGGTGGGCAGGTAATACATATTACTAAGTAAGAGAAATAAGCAGGGGGGCCAGACAAAACGCAGGGGGGCGGCCCCCCTGCCCCCTCCCCCCGCACACTACGGGCCTGAAGACTCTATATATCTATGGTTCACACAGTATATATATATATATATATATATATATATATATATATATATATATATATATACAGTGCTTTTTTCTAGCGAAAAATGTTTGGGAACTCATTTCACATCTGTTTTTTAACTTATGTCAGAAAATACTATAATAGTCTATAAAAAACAAAAATTGGGGACTCAGCTCCCATGAGTTCCCACTGAAAAAAAGCGCTGTATATATATATATATATATATATATATATATATATATATATATATATATACCGCGATTAGGTGAAGCCGCGAAAGTGTAAACGTGAGGAGGTGGTGGTTATAAATACTATACTTTATTTATATTTAGCAAACGTTCCTATAAGGAACAATACTCATTTTAATTAGAACTTCCCGGCAATATTACAACGAAAACAAACTTGGCACATGAGTTGCTTGATTAGGCAGAGAAATAAAACCAAGGGGGAGGAAACACTTGTCCATTTTCTTCGATCAACACTAAATGTTTTAAGGTGCACTTAAGATGACTTAACTGCTGTTGCTTTCCACTAAGCGTCGTAGGTCATAAACAGTGTACTCAAACTATGCTATAATGGAATGACCAGCGTTTTACTTTTAGATTAATTATAAACATGTTCAGTTCTAGAAAAGATGTATTTATCTATCTATGCTATTATGTTTATATTATTTCTGTATTGAAACATCAGTCCTTCTACATTTATAGCCACCCATGCTTTTATCTATATATCTACCGATGTAGCTTCTTGTCTGTCGGTTTGTCTACATGCCTCTCTGTATATCTATCGATATACAATTATTACCAACATTTCACTTATCTATATATTTTTCTATTTATCTGCCCAGTAATCACTAAATGTGACGGTTTTATGGTGCCATTCTTTCATCGCCACCATAGCCGTTGGCGCAATGGTCATGGAGGCACTCGAGAGAGGCATTGTAGTCGCCATAACCAGATATCTGAAACGTGGAGGAGGGGTGGGGTGGGGGGTTGTGGTCTCGCGATCTAGATCGCCACGTGAACTGTCTGGGGAAACGTATCAGCGTAGACTACCATGCCATCCACAAGGAAACATTCACTGCCCTACAGGTATGTCAACAAATATGAGCCTTTTTCGGCGAAGGGGGGATATGAACTTGCTTTTAATTAAAGATGCCATTATAAACAATAGACCTAGTGATGTTCTAATAAATAAGGTGTCAAGTGACTTAGTGATAACCCACCCCCACCCCAGCCCCGAAGCGTGAAAATTCTACAGCAGGGGCCAGGAATTCTACAGCAGGGGCCAGGAATTCTACAGCAGGGGCCAGGAATTCTACAGCAGGGGCCTGGCCAATAGCAAGGGGGGGGGGGAGGCAGGAAATAAATATTACTAAGTAGAGCAAACAAGCAGAGGGGGGCCAGACAAAACGCGGGGGGGGGCGGCCCCAGTCTCCCCCACCGCACGCTACGGGCCTGCCCCCATCCCCCCCCCCCCCATTAGGCGTGCATTGCCTGAGTTCTCGAATCTCAACGATGCTAGTCACGTGTGACCTTCATTTTGTTGTCTAGTTCATGGTTTGGCGATGAACATGTAGAAAGTGTGTGAGTCTGTGTGTAAGAGGGGGGAGGGGGATATTAGGCACCCTGGCCTAGAGTTCGGTCTCGGCGAAATTTCCAAAGTCAGCCCCCCCCCCCAACTTCTAATGGGTACCTGACATTCATTGGGAAAAGTGTGGGCGTTGAGGTTGTGCTAGTCGTCCACACAAGTCGTCTCCCGTGGTGCAAAACCGGTCCCATTAGTGGTGGTATACACATGTCTAAGTGAAATGTATCTCATCCTAACAGAGACTTTTTTTTAAAAAAAAGGGGGGATCGGGGGAGAGGGTACCAGATATAGAGCCATTTTTATGTCTTTGGCAGAGACTTTTTACAGAAATTTTGAGGCCCTGGGGATAGACTTTCAGAGATTAAAAAGTCCTAAAAGGAAACATCGGTTAACATGAAATCCTTACATAAACCTTATAATACACTTTTACGCCGAGGATTAAAATATTTGATGATGAAAGTGTCAATTTATATATATTATTATTATCGTAGTGTTGTTGACAAATGCTTTAGCTATCTTAAAATCTTACGAATTAATATTCTCTATATGGCATCTAGCTATATATATATATATATATATATATATATATATATATATATATATATGTATGTATGTATGTATGTATGTATGT
This sequence comes from Bulinus truncatus, assembly GCA_021962125.1. Lineage (NCBI taxonomy): Eukaryota > Metazoa > Mollusca > Gastropoda > Planorbidae > Bulinus > Bulinus truncatus. The sequence continues at coordinate 299,137 of JAGDYQ010000431.1, read as the reverse complement.
ATCATAATGGTTATGGCGTTATGTATGAGCTGCCCCATGTGTCTGTCTAGTCCATCCATCCATCCAGCCATCCATCAGTTTGTCTGGTATTTAATATGAAAAGATCCAACCCACAACTTCAATGATTAATACCAGGAAGAGCTTTGGGCAAGGCGGAAGTCATTATTTATTTCATACGCTCTCATTCATGGTCTCCCCCCTCCCCCCACTCATAACTTCGAAAACTAATCATGTTTTTTTTTCTTCTCTTAATAACTATTTTTTCTCCTAACGGAACTATACAAATCGCACACAGAACCGTTCTTGTGTTTCTAGGCAGAGGTGTTGTCAGGGGCCATTTTGGGGCCCCTATTGTTTTGGGTAACTTGATGGTCGAATGAATATTTCATAGCGATTTTATCTACAGAAATACGAAACTATTAAGGATATTAAGCATCTCATGACTCAATGCTTATATAATCATATTAGGGGCTGTCCATTATTTATGTCAACAAATTTTTGGCGATTTTTACCTCCCCCCCTCCCCCTTGTCAACAAATTGTCAAACTTCCAGAGACCCCCCCCTATACAATTACGTCAACATTTGATTAACCCCCCCCCTAAAAAAAGGTGGCTTCCAAAATGTTTTATGTGGCAAAATTAGTAGGAATATAGTTAGTTTAATTAAAATACTGAATGTTAAGCGAGTGTTTGTAACACAGGACTACAAACGCTGCTTAATTTTCCTTTATTTAAGTAATTATATTAAATTAAAAAAAAAAAGTAACATTGTTGACGTCAACTTTTCTTGACCCCCCCCCTCCCCCTTATCAACAATTGTCAAAAATTTTCTGACCCCCCCCCCCCCCATTTTGTTGCCGTAATTAATGGACAGCCCCTTAG
>JAGDYQ010000431.1:274430-297755 GCA_021962125.1 Bulinus truncatus | reverse complement strand
CTAATATGATTATATAAGCATTGGGTCATGAGATGCTTAATATCCTTAATAGTTTCTTGTATTTTTTATAAAATCGCTATGAAATATTCATTCGACCATCAAGTTACCCAAAACAATGGGGGCCCCAAATGGCCCCTGACAACACCTCTGCCTAGGAACACAAGGATGGTTCTCTGTGTGATTTGTATGGTTCCGTTAGGAGAAAATATAGTTATTAAGAGGAAGAAAAAAAAAACATGATTAGTTTTCGAAGTTATGAGTTGGGGGGGGGGGGGAGGAGACTCATGAATGAGAGCGTATGAAATGAATAATGATTTCCGCCTTGCCCAAAGCTCTTCCTGGTATTAATCATTGAAGTTGGGGGTTGGTTCTTTTCATATTAAATACCAGACAAACAGATGGAAGGCTGGATGGACGAATGAATAGATGGAGGGATGGACTAGACAGACACCTGGGGCAGGTCATACTTAACGCAATAAATATTATGATATATATATATATATATATATATATATATATATATATATATATATATATATATAATAGCTATATGCGATATAGTGAGTATTAATTCGTAAGATTTTAAGACAGCTAAAATATTTGTCAACATAACGATAATAATAATAATATATATATATATATATATATATATATATATATATTATTTATTTATATATATATATATATATATAAACTGACACTTTCATCATCAAATATTTGAACCCCTCAGCGTGAAAGTGTCTTATAAAGTTTATATAAGGATTTCATGTTAACCGATGTTTCCTTGCAGGACTTATTAACCTCTGAAAGTCTATCCGTAGGGCCCCAATAATATATCTGAAAGTCTCTGCCAGCCCCCAAATATATCTGAAACTCTATTCCTAGGGCCGCAAAATTCTGTAAAAGTCTCTGCCAAAGGCATAAAAATGGTTCTATATCTGGTACCCTCTCCCCCGATCCCCTTTTTTTAAAAAAAAGTCTCTGTTAATATGAGATATATTTCACTTAGACATGTGTATACCACCACTACTGGACCAGTTTGCAGGTCCTATTTTCATCCCCACTTAAAGTAGCGGAGAGCGGTACCACAGCACCACGGGAGACGACTTGTGTGGACGACTGCTTAATGTCCACAACACCCACACTTTTCCCATTGAAGTTGGGGGGCTGACTTTGGAAATTTCACCGAGACCGACAACTCGAGGCCAGGGTGCCTAATATCCCCCCCCCTTACACACAGACTCACACACTTTCTACATGTTCATCGCCATCACCATAAACTAGACAACAAAAGTCCAAGGTCACACGTGACTAGCATCCGTTGAGATTCGAGAACTCAGGCAATGCACGCCTAATGGGGGGTGGGGATGGGGGCAGGCTCGTAGCATGCGGGGGGACTGGGGCCGGCTCCTCTCCCCCCTGCGTTTTGTTTGGCCCCCCTCTTCTTGTTTGCTCTACTTAGTAATATTTATTTCCTGCCCCCCCTCTGCTATTGCCTGGCCCCCTGATGTAGAATGCATGGCTCCTGCTGTATAATGCCATGGCCCCCTGCTGTGAGAATGCCTTAGCCCTTGCTGTAGAATTTTCACGCTTCGGGGCTGGGTGGGTTATCACTAAGTCAGTTAACACCTTATTTATTAGAACATCAGTAGGTCTGTTGTTTATAATGTCATCTTTAATTAAAAACAAGTTCATATCACTCCCTCGCCGTAAAAGGCTCATATTTGTTGACATACCTGTAGGGCAGTGGAATGTTTCCTTGTGGATGGCACGGTAGTCTATGCTGATACGTTTCCCCAGACAGTTCACGTGGCGATCTAGATCGCGAGACCACAACCCCCACCCCACCCTCCTCCACGTTTCAGATATCTGGTTATGGCGACTACAATGCCTCTCTCGAAGTGCCTCCATGGACATTAAGTGCCAACGGTTATGGTAAAGGCGATGAAATAATGGCATCATAAAACCGTCACAATTAGTGATTGCTGGGCAGATAAATAGAAACATATATAGATAATTGAAATGTAGACAAACCGACAGACAAGAAGCTACATAGGTAGATATCTAGATATTAAGCATGGATGGTTATAAATGTAGAAAGACTGATGAAGAGATGTTTCAATAGATTGGCAGAAAGACAGACCGACAGAGAGATAGATACCTGAAATAATAGAAACATATAGCATAGATAGATAAATACATATTTACCTAGAACTAAACGTGTTTATAATTAATCTAAAAAGCAAAACGCTGGCCATTCCATTATAGCATAGTTTGAGTTACACAATTTATGACCTACGAGACGGCTTAGTGGAAAGCAACAGCAGTTAAGACCTCTTAAGTGTACCTTAAAACATTTAATTGTTGATCGAAGAAAAATGGACAAGTGTTTCCTCCTCTTGTTGTTATTTTTCTGCCTAACTCTAGCAACTCATGGGACAAGTTTGTTTTCGTTGTAATATTGCCGGGAAGTTCTAATTAAAATGAGTATTGTTTCTTCTAGGAACGTTTGCTAAATATAAACAAAGTCATTATTTATAACCACCACCTCTTCGCGTTTAGGTTATACTTTCAAGGCTTCACCTAATGGCGGGTTATTTTAGTTTTATTTTAAAAATACTTTATATCTATGGGTGAACAATGAAACGCACACTACTTACTAAGACTTATAAAAATGTTCTATAGTGCCGTACAAACATAGATATTCGCCTGTTTATGCTAAATGCACGTAGTAAATTAAAAAGAACGAATGCAAAGCGATACATTCTGGTTGGCTATCGTCTTGGATTTCACCTCCACACGTTCTCACAATCACTGTTATCTCAATGGTCCAAAAATGTGCGTTGTATTCATCTCATCAAGTTACACAATGAACGCTGCCAACTCTTAGAGAATTTGACGTGGCACATATCCGTAAAAAAAAAAAAGTCTAGGCATAGTTTGATCAGAAAAAAAGTAATAACTCTGATGTCATTGACCTCGATCACAGAAAGGATTACTTGGAAATTTGAAGATGGACTAATGAGCTAACCAGTGTATTGGGTACCTTCAGAGCCGTAACTAGCTATTGTGGCGCCCTGTAAGAGTTGGCATTTTTTCAGCGCCCACCTTCCAGTCTGAAAGTTTTTGACACCCCATCCCAGTTCGGCGCCCTGTATGGACACAGTACCCATCCAATGCTACTGGTACCTTATCACAAGAGCACAGCCTCGGAGCGAACAATACTAAATTCTACAGATTTTTTGTAGGTGGACGGATAGTCGTGTGGTAAAGCGCTCGGCTGTCGACATGAGGCTCATCGGTTCGATCTTCACTGAAATCCAATCTCCTAATCAAATATTGAACTTCAATAAGGACTGGTTCTCCCCTCGCTCCACACCCTTTCCTAGTCCTGAGACCGAGAAGAACTGCATGAACCACGTGGAAAATGAGAAGAACTACATGAACCACAAAGCTCAAGGGGACTTTAAAAAGTTAGACGATAATTGAGACAACAAAAAAAGTATACAAACTTCACTTGACTTGAACATCATGCTTCAATCATCGCTTAGCTTTTTAACTTTTTTTTAAAGTTAAAAAATATGGAGTAACTATCAAATTACATATTCAATAAGCCGATTTCGAACGCGTTGGGCTTGATAAGCCCCCCCCCATCGGGCAGTTCCAGCTGCTCAGGGGTCATCGCCTCAGATGTGCCCCCCCATGAGTTAGGACCCGACCCCTTTACTGCTGACCACTACGACACACATCTGAGATCGCTGTTAGACTGAAATCCAATCTCTAAATCAAATATCGAACTACACGAGAGACCGGTTCTCCTCTCGCCCCACACCCCTTTCCCTAGTCCCGAGACTGAGAAGAACAACACGAACCACGGCAACTCTCAACACAAGATGACCTCAATGTTTGAAATCTGTCAAATCTACATCTCCTTGGTCTGGCTCACCTACTGTCCACACGGCAGTTGGAGGACGTGTCCACTTTGACACACACATACATTGGCCGTCCAACTAGCCAGGCCTGAGGAAGAAGGTGGTGGGATGCAGCTGTTACAATGATCCGGGTCCACCAGTATTGTTGTCAAGATTTTTCGTCTTAATCTGAAAAAGGGAGGTTGGGGGAAGTGGGGGGGGAGGACAGAGACGAGTGTTGCCGATCATAGTCATATTTATAGAAAATGCTATGTAATTGTACTGTAAAGTTTAATTGAATATAGTTAGCATAATCATGCATAATCAAATGACAACAAGTTTAAATACATATAACTTTTCATTTATATGTTTACCGTATATCTTGTTAGCCTAATAATGTATAACAAATGTGCTTTTTATATAGTATAAAAACATCAATATATTTTCTCTAAGAGTTATGTGACCCCCGGGGGGGGATATAATGCTTGTTATTCGGTAGACTGTTCATAATTATTTACCGGCAGATGCCGCTAAGCTCTGCCATTACCGCAAGTAACGTTTTCAGCCGGAGAATATAATGGCAGTTATTAATATTGCGTGCAACTGGTGCGATAATAATTCTGGATTGTTTTCTTCTCACCTGGGGTCTGGCTTGCGCTGAAACATAGGACCGGGTTAGGGTGGGGAGAGACAGGAGTTGTTCGGTTTTTGTTTGTTTTGTTTAACATTGAAGGGTTGGTTGTTTCTATGGAACATATCTGACTGCTTTTAACTGGATACTAAATGCTTCGCTGAAAGAAGAGCTATACATAAGAATGGTGTTGTCTTATACTTAAAAATGGAGGATACGAAGTGGGAGTAAACCACAGAATATGTTATACATGTATATTGGATTGGGGGGGGGGCATTTTAGTTCCAACTGTGTACCACACTATAATGGGAGGAAGAGGGGCCTCTTGTCGAACTAGATTGTGTAAGTAGGGTACACAATAGTTGACCTTACAGAGCCCCGAATGTGGTGGGGACTATGTTGGAGTTATAAAAAAAGTGAAGTTCCCTTGGCCCTAAAGGGCCATCGGGGCAGATGAAGTGTAGAATTCATCTGTTTCTATAACCTCGGCTTATGAAGGAATTGTGTGATTAGCACAACGCCCAGCCGCCTTTACTTCTCCAACTTAAAGTATCAGGTACCCATTTAAAGCTTTGTGGGACGACTTTGAAACACATTTCACCTGAAAAAATTTCCCATGGTTTTCACCAGAGGATCGAACCCAGGACTCCACAAGTCGACAGTCGAGTACCTACACCACTCGGCTACCCGTCCCACTTCTCAGTGGAGTTGACGAGACAGAAATAATTGATGAGCTTAGTACCGGTGTCGTCGTTATCGGGGCGCGGTTCCCTCGAAGCTGGAGGGCTATCATGACTTAAAAGGCCCAACGGGGCGTATTATTTTATTAGGAGGGCACCTGCCAAACATTTTGTGTTTCATAATTTTTGTTTTAATAATTAATTAGATTTTTGTTCATAATGAGAGGCAGAAACATACTTGTACTAAAAAAAAACTGGGGAAACATTTTTTCTCTATGGTAGGCTACAGTGGTCAGACCAAAGCCTTTTTATCTTTATTTCTGAATGCTTTCACAGTTCGTTGTCAATGTTAAGCTAACAATTATGTAACCAGCTGTTTGTAGCATTCACTGAGTTGGAGAGAAAAAAAATAAACATAAATGATTTGCTCTCAATCCTGGAATTAGGTCACATACGTAACATTATATGCTGCAGTGACGTCAGCACATGAACACACTCCTCCTCGTTCAGTGTACATGCACTTGACGTGCACCCGATATTATTCATCGCTTCTTCTTCTTGTACATTCCAGGCTTGGTTTGTTCGGTAACCCTCGGCAGCCAATTATTGCTAAATCTTATGCGTGCACGTTTATTTCGGCTGTTTCGTGGAAAAAAATGTAAATTAATAAATACATGGGATCACTTGAGAGAAATAGCTAGAGCGCATGGCTTTCGTTAGAGAGGGCTTTCGTAGCTAAAATCTATACTCGGTCCCATCTTTCAAGTAGACCAGTGCATTGCGAGGTAAGACGTTTTACCTGCATCTTTGAATATATCAACAGAGAGAGTTGGCAGGCAAGGGACATAAATGATGATTACAAGATATCTCAGGCATCTGGTCTATGTCCGATTCCATTAATAGGGTATCGATTACGTAAAGGTGGGTGGGATGGAGTAGAGCAGTGTCGCCGCCTAGGGGGAAAAGGGGGGATTCGGAGAATGACATGTCAGGGGTCAATGTCTTTAAGTGCCCCGTCGGTTACAGTAATCTGCTATAAAATTACTTTAATGACAGGTGGGTGTGTGTTGTCAGAGGAGCTTCCACAAGGTGGAAATTATCATGACCCCCATGATTATCTGGCTGGGTAGAGCTCCATTCGTAATTCGTGTCATCAATCAATCTGTTACCAACCTGTGAGAGCCCGTGAGTACTCAAAAGTCTAGGGAATTCGGTCGGCAAAACTTGTTCAAGCCCGCGAGCCACAATGGATTCTTAAGTTTGACAGAAGGGCCCAATCAAAAGCAGATGGACCGAGTGTTAAGACAAACTGGCATAAATTATAGAAATAGAAACAATATTGATGTGAACGAGCGGGGGAGAGGGGGTGAGGAGTCCCTGTAAGATGAAATCTCTTAAGATCCAATTAACCACTAATTTAGAGTGCCCTTCTTTCATCCCCAGCATAGTCGATAGTGCAATGACTGGAGATATAGTATGACTTTAACCATAACCTGAAATATCCATTAGTCCTCTGTTACGATGTGGGTTATTTTAGCACAATAGTTTACGGTTTAGGAACAAAATGTGCGTGGGGAAGGGGTGCATCATTGTGACCAGATAGAAGAATAATTTACGCAGAAAGCACGCCCCATCGTCCCCCTCCCATGTTAATTAGTTGTGAGTCACCGGGTGGTAACTGAGGGCTCACGGAGACAATTTACCTGGGAAAGAATGTTCAGGACCGTGACACGTAGGATGAAGTTGGAACCGTTACGAAAGTCGTGGGGCAGAATCTCCTCACGAGGGATAACAGGGTTGGAGGGTGTCATGGTGTCCCTTGTTACATGTCAAATCACGTTCCCACCCCTAGACCCGTCACATAAATTATCCCGAGTGTAGAGTCAGTTGGATTGAGAAATAATAAATCAGGGATGCCAAGCCAATCGTTTACTGTATATAAGCTGGACGATTTTGTATGTGAGACAGAATCGGAGAGAGACAGAGAGAGAAGGTAGTCGAGTGAGATAGCAGAATCAGAGAGGAGGAGTGAGAGAGGAGCGAGACTGAGAACTAGAGAGCAGGAGCGGAAGAGTGCGACGTAAACTGAAGTACTGTATGCGAGGAGAACTGGCGTCAACATAATAAAACTTGTGTTATTGGCAAAGAAACCGGTGTTTGTTGACTTATTAGCAGAGACTGTACGTGAGCTGTGAAAATAGAAATATTGTCACCAGAACATCTACATCTACTCTCTCATACTTCTAGACAACGATCTGTACGTGGCCAGGATTAGCATTTAGGACGATCCGCTAAACGTAACATCCTCACTTGGAGATCGAACCAGGAACATGCAGATAGACAGCCGAGCGTTTCTCCGCACGACCACCCATCCCCGTCAGAGGGGGGGGGGTGAGGCGCAGGCCGAATTAAAAAGAAAGACCACAACGAGCTGTCCTTGGCATGTGGCCTCAGTTTCGCCCATATCTAGTCTAGAGTCTAACTAGAGGCCCCATAGCCATTTCATTCAACTCAGCACTCCTATAGTGACGCAAAATAATTACAATATGTGACATAGGCTCTAGATCAGCCCATGTGAGAGCTACGGCCTGAGGGCCACCCCCGTGTTTAATCCGGCGGGCTACTAGTTACAGAGTCAAACCCAGAACTAGCCTTTTATTTTATGATGTTTACGTGTAATGTATATCAGTTCATGTCAACACCCCATCCACATGCTCTTGGTCCGGATATAAGTTCATGTCAACACCCCATCCACATGCTCTTGGTCCGGATATAAGTTCATGTCAGCACTCCATCCACATGCTCTTGGTCCGGGCCGCCGGTCAAATGTACGATCCCAATGTGGCCCGCGTATCGAAAGTTTCGCACACCCCTGCTCTAAATGCTACTCTTTACAGAGCAGGATTTACTTATAAGATACACAAGCTACAGGTAAGGGCCCCTACTTTCTTGGGCCCCCCAAAAAAAAATTGACCGAGTGAGCGATTGTCATATATACTGAAATATTTGGCAGTGACATATATCTGGGCTTATAAAGGGTCCCCATATCTCGAAAAGCTTAGGGCCTTATCAAGTCTAAATCCGGCCCTGATACTGTAGACATTTATTCTAAAAAGTATATACTTGAATTTAAAAGGTTTGGAACCAGCGGCACCAATCCATACCTGCATGTGCTTCAGCCTGTGTTAACTCAGGTTTTACTGAACACATGTATTGTACAATCGAGAAGAATGGCTGGTCTTGTTGTATGAGACCTGCAATCATCCAGCCAACCCCACATTGAATTTTCCCAGTTTTTCTCTGGTTCTAATCCCAGCTTGGTAAGATGTATTTAGAGCCCCCCCAGTGGAGAAAAGGTAAAGTGAGTTAGCAAACAATATGAAATGGAAAAAAACAACAACTAGTAAGCTAAGTGAAAATAGCTGCCCGATGTGCTTACGAACTCTTTATGGTTAGGCTAACAAGACGAAAGCCTCTGATCCCCACTTCGTTCGCGGGGAGGGGGGGGCGTCGAGTGCTCCCCTATCGAATATGATTGATATAGGGCCCTGGGATACAACCTAGGCGCCCAGACATCTCCGTAAGTCTCTATCTAGAGCACGGTCTGTGTAACACGTAAACCAAATACCTTCTTAATAAAAAAAATGTACAAGTCCTATAAAATGGCAGTAGTGGCTGTAGCCTATGAATCACCACTGAACCCATGAATCACCACTGAACCCATGAATCACCACTGAACCCATGAATCACCATTGAACCCATGAATCACCACTGAACCCATGAATCACCACTGAACCCATGAATCACCACTGAACCCACGAATCACCACTGAGCCCACGAATCACCACTGAGCCCGTGAATCACCACTGAGCCCGTGAATCACCACTGAGCCCGTGAATCACCACTGAGCCCATGAATCACCACCGAACCCATGAATCACCACTGAACCCATGAATCACCACTGAACCCATGAATCACCACTGAGCCCATGAATCACCACTGAGCCCATGAATCACCACTGAGCCCATGAATCACCACTGAACCCATGAATCACCACTGAGCCCATGAATCACCACTGAACCCATGAATCACCACTGAACCCATGAATCACCACTGAACCCATGAATCACCACTGAACCCATGAATCACCACTGAGCCCATGAATCAGCACTGAACTCATGAATCACCACTGAGCCCATGAATCACCACTGAGCCCATGAATCAGCACTGAACCCATGAATCACCACTGAGCCCATGAATCACCACTGAGCTCATGAATCACCACTGAACCCATGAATCACTTGGTGGCCCATGTTTACGTATTATTCATCTATTCATTACAATATCAATACTTTTTTTTCAAAATTCCACATAATGCAAAATTGATCAAACGTCAACTTCAAATCTTGATAATAATTATAATAATATATGGTAATATATGTGTCAATCAGCGGCGTCGCTAAATAAGCGCCCTCTAGTTAAATATTTGACCTAAAACAATGATTTCCCTTTTCCTAGGCTGTTTTGTGTCAAAGTGTGTAAAGGCGTTGTCCCGTAAACCCCCCTCCCCCACCTCACCCCATATTTGTACTAGACCACAACACTTATTCTTTCTTAGAGCCCTTTTCAATAAAATATTTAAACCTTTGTATATTTCGTACAACTTTAAACCATAACAACATAAGGGGGTCATTACTCGAAACGGCATTGGCTGACTATTCTGCATTAAAGTTATTTGCCCTTGTAATATGAAGTACTTCCATGCGCTCAGCATCTGCGTTCTAAATAAATAATGCAATCAGTTATAAGCGACTGATAAGGTTATCCGCACAGCTGATATTTCTTTAAAAGTTTATCACATATATCACGGATAAATTAATCAACGCGCACATGTAGACATAACATATCATTAACAGATTTAATTCCTGCAGCCTCTTATATTCCTCACCAATTTTCTTAACGACCACCCCCACCCCCCTCTTTTTTTTTCTCTCTTTTTTTATTTAAATTTTGTAACTGATTGCATTGAAGCTCCTCATAAAATCCTTCGTCTGAAGTGGTCTAGGCTAGACATTCAGTCACACAGAGCTCCACTCTGGTTTTTTCATAAATGTTAAAGAACCATAAAAAAGGTTCATTTCACTAGATTCGTCGAATAAAAGATTATTAAATAATGTACATAATGATTTAAATATTCAATAGCAGCCCCGCCAATGTTTCCTCTGATTTTCAGCGGGATGTGTTCAGCAAAAGAAAACGGATGTGCAACTTTAAAAGGAAATCTACATTTTCGTGCGCCACGTAACATATATGTTGAGCGAAACGTTATCATATATAAGTCAGTTGTGTGCGCGCGCACACGTGGACAGTACTTGAGAGGGACACACAGAGCCGTACATAAGTCTACGGAGATATGTGTGCGGCACTAAAGAACCGCCATTGACCGATGTTGTTCTAATACCTTTATAACAATCACACTGTTGGGGAAACGTGTACATTTCAATATATAATTAATTGGTAATGATATTGAGAAATTAAAAGTGAGCCCCGATCGGACCCTGAAACGCCGCCCCCAATCAAGTGCAAACAATTACTACAGTACGGGGGATGCGGCGCCTGGCTTGTGCCCGGGTTGGACTACCCAGGGCCTGATTTAGACTTTATAAGGCCCTAAACTAATTGAGATATTGGGGCCCTTTATAAGTTCAGATATTATACGTCAGTGCCAAACATTTAAGTATATATTACAATTTTTGGCCCCCCCCCAAGAAAGTGGGGGGGGGGCCCTAAGCGATAGCATGTGTAGCTTATATGTAAATCCTGCACTGGGACCACCCCTGTAATTAACTCTCCCTAGTTACGCAATTGGATAAAAATAAAAGAAACCAGATTGTAGTTGAGGATATCTTTGAGGCCCCCCCCCCCCAGTGTATTGGGAATGAACATGTTTCACCAAATAAATCGATTGACGGCCTCATCAAAACAGAGGGCATCATCGACCAGTCCACGATTTCCTCGCAGACGATATTGTATTATGACAATGTCTGCATGTGTGTGTGTGTGTGTGTTGGCATTAAAAAATATCCAAAAAGTATTGATATAACCGTTTACAGCGACTGTTGCTGTCGTCTGCGCAGAGTAGAGCCGTACCATGATTCAGAGGGGTGCAAAAAAGGCGGCAAAATCTTACCGAAAGAATTTTGAATGTAAGAAGGGAAAAAAAAGTTAAAATCAGGGGTGAGGGAACGGCAACATGCTGGTTGCACTCGGGCACTGGCTAGGCTAGGCGCTGCACTGCGTATACATTTTGAAAAAAAAAAAAAAAAACTCACTTAATACGTAAACAAAGAGTATAGAAGGAAATGGTTACAACAAGCTTCCAAATCTCAGTTTCAAGTATGAATTGATGAATCAATAAAATTAAGAAATCATACTTAGGGAAGAAGTAGGTTACAGCCTACAAACACATGCTACAAAAATAAAAAGCAACACACTCTCAAAAACACAAAGAATATTTAACTTAAAAGTAACTTTAAATACGAGACGGAAAAATAAAGCGAAATTTTATTTTGGATAGTGAGATAGATAGATAGATGCATAGATATATATCTATGGATAGATGTTTGGAGTAAGGCCAAGATAGATAGTAAATTAAATAGACAAAGAGAAAAAGAATGTTCCCAATCACAATAAAGAAAAAATGTAAACCTTTTATTCTACTTATGCGCATGTGCATCTTCTGCTTTAAACTCTCGTTTTAAATGTTTTTCTGGACGAACTTTTTCTTTTTTTTTTCTTAAGTTAGATGATTCACAAGTCATGGGAGGAACCGAATTCTTGTCTAAGTGCTAAACAGAACTGAGAATACCGTGATCTCAAGAAATCTGTCAGCTTTCTGGGTTGCTGGGTTTATGATATCATTTAGGCTGGGGTTTTTTTTAGGTGCACACAACAACATTGGCTCATGTTACATTTCTACGATGGACTTTAATAGCTTGATAAAAATATCTCCACATTAAAAGTTCTTTGTTGATTTTTTTTTTCCTTTAAAAAAAAAATGAAAAATCTTCTAATTTTTAATTTTTACTGCTGTGAGTAAAATGGAGAAAACTTATAAAAAACATTCAAAATAAATGTCTGCACGCTTTCAAAAATTATCTTTTTGTCCCCGTTTTGTCTGTCTGCCTGTCTGTCTTCACCCTAGATCTCAACAACCATAAGTCCTAGACCCATGATGTATATATCATTTTGTAGGTCTTGGCCTGCCAAGAAATGACTTTTTTCCATTTCGCGATCTGACCTCTCAGGGCCGTAAAAGGGGCCTTATAAAGTATCGTTTTTTACTATATAAGCTATATTAATAATGGAGCGCCCTATATCTCAGCAACCATAAGTCCTAGACCCATGATGTATATATCATTTTGTAGGTCTTTGCCTGCCATGTGTACATCAAAAGTTCATTTCGCGATAGGACCTCTGAGGGCCGGGCTTCAGGGCTCCTAAGGGGCTTATATATTATATATATGGCCCCATTCTACACCTTGTACGTTCAATAACCCATTCATTTGGTGCGAAATACTGCAGCACGTAGTTTCACCAAGATTTATTAAGAAACTCATCAAATGAAATAGTAAGCTTGTGGTCTGAGTTTAATTGAAAGTATCAGAGCTATGCAACAATTGACGGAGTTTTCGGGCGATTAAATGACTACAATTTCGAATGTTTTCAATTATGAGTCCTATTTCAGTAACCACAAACCACTTGTAGTTAGATTTAAGAGAAAATAATTTTTTTTCAAATATAAAGAAACGTCTTTATAATAATTTTTTTACAGATATATGCATTACACAATTGAATTTATAAACATTTCCAAAATTTACAAATATTTACTGAAAGCTAACAAACGTACTGATACATAACATGAAAATGCGCTAACACGTCATGTGTCCAGAATGGAACAGGCTTAATTGCTTGTTTATTAAATTTCATTCACTTCTTAATTTTAAGAGATGTAAAAAAAATATAGTTTACGCTAAATGACTTCAGATTATTAGAGTTTCTATATCTACCGGAAAGCGTTAATTCCTCAGTTTTTGTTTCTGGGCAAACCATAACGACCACAGCCCTAGGCAGAACATTTCACAGATATTTGGGGGCCCTAGACGGAACATTTCACAGATATTTGGGGGCCCTAGACAGAATATTTCACAGATATTTGTGGGCCCTATCCAGAACATTTCACATATAGTGGTGCCCTAGGCAGACATTTCACAGATAGTGGTGCCCTAGGCAGAACATTTCTAAGATATTTTGGGGCCCTAGACAGAATATTTCACAGCTATTTGGGGGCCCTAAACGGAACATTTCAGATATTGGGGGCCCTAGGCAGAACATTTCACAGATAGTGGTGCACTAGGCAGAACATTTTACAGATAGGGGTGCCCTAGACAGAACATTTCACAGATAGTGGTGCCCTAGGCAGAACATTTTACATATAGTGGTGCCCTAGACAGAACATTTCACAGATAGTGGTGCCATAGGCAGAACATTTTACAGATAGTGGTGTCCTAGGCAGAACATTTTACAGATAGTGGTGCCCTAGACAGAACATTTTACAGATAGTGGTGTCCTAGGCAGAACATTTTACAGATAGTGGTGCCCTAGACAGAACATTTCACAGATAGTGGTGCCCTAGGCAGAACATTTTACATATAGTGGTGCCCTAGACAGAACATTTCACAGATAGTGGTGCCATAGGCAGAACATTTTACAGATAGTGGTGCCCTAGGCAGAACATTTTACAGATAGTGATGCCCTAGACAGAACATTTCAAAGATATTTGGGGGCCCTAGACAGAATATTTCACAGATAGTGGTGCCCTAGACAGAACATTTCACAGATATTTGGGGGCCCAAGACAGAACATTTCACAGATATTTGGGGGCCCTAGACAGAACATTTCACAGATATTTGGGCGCACGACCAAGACCCAAACGTCTGAAGGTGCACCACAGAGCGCGAATTTTAAATCTTGTATATGTATTTTTTTAAGGAGATTTTTATTCTACGCTTGGGGGGGGGGGTGTCTCAAGGCCTAAGTCACAACAATGACATTTTGAAAGTCGATTAGCATGGGAGGTGTGGGCAGGCACGCCGGGAGGGGGGTCAGTGGTCATTTCCAGGGGGCCAGCATCTGTAAGCGGGCCCAGCCGCCCCGACCATGTCAATTTTTTCACGACTCATTGTTTATTAAGGGGCCCGCAATTGTGTCCTTCCCTGGGGCCCTTGTTGGCTCTCGGCGCCCCTGGGTGTGGGGGAGGGGTCTTGGGCTAGGGCACTAAGGCGGCCATGTACGAAGTAGTGTTAGGGTCTAGGGGCTCCTACATTCTTGTTTACAGATGTTTGTGATCGTTTTGCACGCATGGCTGAGCCATAGCAATATTGGTCAGCTACTGTTAGGTGTTAGGTTGGGAGACCGGATTGGTTGGAGCACGTAGTTATGTGTGTGACTGGGTGTGTCGCTGGACTCCCTCGTGTAGATCCCCCGTTACGGTGAGGTCGTGAGTGTTATTGTGTTCGTGTCCTGTAGGATGGTATAGTTGTTGAGAAATACGTATGGACAGGCTTGCGGAGCCGGAGCCGGGAGCCGCTACTTTTTGCTGGAGCCGGAGCCGAAAAAATCTGGCGGCTCCACGGCTCCCAAATGGTTTTTTTTTTACAGCAGAATTTTTTTTTTAGCTTTAAAATTACAAATTTGTTTGATTGTTTGCCTCCTACAATTTGTAATAGACTAAAAACAAAATGGTAGCTTTCTGTATTTAACAATTTTATTATAAACAGAATATCTGAAACAGAGCAGATACATTTATAAGGCTGTGGCTATTCGGACCCGGGTACCAATAAAATTCGATTGTTATTCGGACCCGTGGCAAATATGCACTAAGCTTAGCTATATTTAAACTTTATTAGACGGAACCCGAAAAAATAATAATACAGAGTCCGCTTAGTGAAACCCTAGACACTGAGTAACGATTAAATCATACAATTCAAACAATTATAAAAAAATAAACAAAAAACAATAATAAAGTTTATGTATAGCTAAGCTAAGTGCATATTTGCCACGGGTCCGAATAACAATCGGAGTTTATTGGAACGGGGTCCGAATAAAAATCGGAGTTTATTGGTACCCGGGTCCAGGCCCGTAGCCAGAGGGGGCTAGAGGGCTGACCCCCGTTCATGACCTGAGTCCCCCCCCCCCCCCCCCCGTGCATGATTTTGAGCTTTTTGACAAAATTTTAATAATAACGGCTATAAAACATCAATCATTTTGTTCAATTTTGTTTTAGGGGCCCGGACTGAGCTGGCCAATCAACTTTTGAAAATATTAATATCAGCACGGGGGCCCGTTTCACCCCTGCCCAGGGACCCGAAATGTCTGTCGGTGGGCCCTTTTTGTAACCTTGTAATAGTTTTATATATTGATATCTTCTGAGGACAACTAGCAACTTATTTAAGTTAATAAAATAATATTGACTTCTGACTTCACTTTTATACATATGTATAATAAAATAATAAAGTACAAACTCCGTGATTTCTGAGTGAAGTTATTTATTTTGCAAATTTACTTTTTAGCAGAATTAATTTTATTTTAAATTGAATAATTGCGACTGGTCATTTGTTGTTTATAGATCTGTTCTTTGTTTTCAATATTTTATAAGAAATATCACACAAATAGCTAAGCTATATTCGTGCATCTTTGTCGTTCTTCCCGGGTTGTACGTTTAACCAACAGTATAATGATATAAATCAGGTATCTATTATCTAACAATTGTGTAGCAGAACAAATGGTCAATATATTTATAACAGAAATCAGAAATTGCTCAGCCTCAATAAATTTTTGTCATTAAAACTCTTTACTATTTAAATTATTTTTAACAAAACTGCAACATGCATGCACTATTGAAACGTAGTTAAAATTATATATTTCTAATTAATAGCTAAACAATCGGTACTAAAATGCACCATTCCAGATATGGAACTGCAAAAAATTTCTTGGGGAAGGGATTCACTGAGGTCCCCTCCCAAATCCCCTCCTCTCCGTTCGCAAGCTTTCGGCGCTTCGCACCTCCATCTTCGCCCCCCCCCCAAACATTTCTTCTACCCCACCAGGGGCGGAATTATGGGGAGATGCCGGGGGGCATATCCCCCCACCTCCGGTTATCGCAAGTTTAGGTAATGCATCATTAAATTATCGAAATATTTTTTGTTCAAAGACCAATTTTCAACACTGAAAACAGTTTCGCCCCGCCCCCGGGGGTCAAAGTTTTGCCCCCCCGTCAAAGTTGTCTAGATCCGCCGCTGTACCCCAGAATCAGTTCTTCGGCACGCCCCCCCCCCCGGCCGAAAAAAAAATTCTCCCCCCCCCCCAATGCAATAATCCTGGCTACGGGCCTGTCCGGGTCCGAATAGTCACTTCGAATTAATCAATAATAAATATAAATACTGAAGTCTTTAAAATATTTTAAATAATGTATCATTTTACTATTTGCTAATTTGATCATTGAAATAACTTTTTATTACTTTTGAAAATGGCGACTAGAGAAACCTCGATGGAAAATAATGATATAATTCTGGATGCACTGAAATGGTTTGTTTTTAGTAAAACCGACAATGGACAATGCGTATATTTTTCAAGTTCCTGACTCTGGTGGTGAACGCGGCAAAATTTGCATAACTTTTTATCAGCGGGATGTTAGCGTGGAGCAATTACACAATTTTTTGTCTCGTGTGATACTATCTTAATAGGGAGCCGGAGCCGGAGCCGTCAAAATTTGTGGGAGCCGGAGCCGAAAAAAAATATGGCGGCTCCGCAAGCCTGCGTATGGATGTAAGAATCGTCGCAAGGGAATCTTGGTTCTTTGATGCAATCTGACAACTGAGACTCTATAACCCCCCCCCACCCAACCCCCCCGCCCCCACACACACATACTAATAAAAAAAGCCCAAGTAATTTTAACAAGGGGACACTGAATTAATCAATATGCCCCCCCCCCTTTTAAAATAAACTGATCTAATTAATCTGCATGCATTCAAATCTAGCTTGTATCTCTATCTTGCACCTATGCTACAAAATTCCAACAGGAGACGGACTGTTCCACGCTTAGTGGTAAATTAAAACACGTAGGACTGTCATGGTCGTTGATTACATCTGTATTGCGCAGCATTCAACCTCCCTCTTTTTCCCCTTTACGATTTGGTGGTGCGCATAGGCCAGAAATTATTCAAAATCTCATCATGTCTTACATCTAGGGATTATCTTGGGAGAGATTGGATTGGTCAAGTTTATACTGCCCAATGGTTTGACTCCTCTACGCCCGTTCTTTCCCCCAACAGCTTTTCCAAAAGTGTGACAACCTACCTTTAACTTTTCACAAGCATTGAATTATTTAACGTTATAGCTATTAAATCCAACTATATCGTTACGAACATGGATAATTTATTCCGTATCATGGATATTGGCTGCCAGAAGTAACAGTTTTTAGAATACTCATCATTCATTAACACTTGGTGCAATATATGACTGACTAATTGCAGTTGCTTCCCTTGAACAAAGACTAAACGAAAAAGGGAAAAAAATGTAAACAATAATACTATTAATGTGTTTGTGCTTGACACATGTAAGGGATGTGTTGTCGTGGCGAGCAGTACCATGGGCTTTGGCATACATTAATAACAAGTTTGATATTTGCACATGAAATTGTCAATGCATATTACATAAATGTGGGACGGATGGCCGAGTGGTGTAATTGCTCGACTGTCAGCCTGAGAGTCGTGGGTTCGATCCTAGGTGAGAACCAAAGGAATTTTTCCAGGTCGTAGTGAAAGTTGGTTAAAGTCCCACAATTCCACCCAGCTTTAAATGGGTACCGGACTTTAGGAAGTAAAGGCAGCTAGACGTTGTGCAAACCACCCAATCCCTTTATATGCCGAGGTTACGGAAACAAATGAATTATTTATCTTCATCTGACCCGATGGCCCCCTTTAGGGTTAAGGGAACTTTACTTATTACATAAATACAACGATTTTTTAATCAATCCTGCATGTAGAAATGCTGAGGTTATTGAACTAAGCAGAAATTATCCCGCTCCAGTGCTCGATGTGTCAGTGAGTCGGTAATAATCGCACACAAATGTCTGCTTAAAAACAGGCCATAACACCTCACATAAAAATGGTTAATCTAGCTGCCGACAGAGACATTTAGCTTACTATTGGCATAATGCATCAGTGTACTCTACTTATCGATCAACTCCCCTTGCTCATTAACCTATTCGTGCTTGCGTCATCGGCTGTCTAATTTTGCTCCCGTTACACTCAGAATATCATAGGCTTGACAAAAAGTGACATACAGCTGATATGGTCGTCTAGACTAAAGGGAAAGGTAAAGAGCTTAGAGATAAGAGGTTTAAAGTTAGTCAGTATGATGTATTAGATGTTACAATATATTATCCTTAGAGGCTATGTAAATGTATGTTTGAAAAAGTGTATGTTGGAAGCAAAGATGTTTTAATTTCTCTTAAAGACCACCAAGCCAGATGAAACATGAATTCGCGTGTTTCATTAAGACATGGCATACCATAAATTTTACCTACTGTCTCGCCGTCTTTACTTTACTCTAGTAATGTCATGCACCCATTTGTAGCATACCTCGCCAGTAATTAAAGCAAAACAAAAAAAAACGTACAATATAATCCAGTCATTTACTAGGAATTGAAGCTTGGGTGTTGAGGCAAACACTCAAATGGCCTCTTTACTTTTTTGTTTCAATATCATTCGTGGGATAAGTAAGTCTCGGCCATGCACTGATCACTCATACATTCATTTAGCTAACATATGTTAAAGTCACCCCCACCCCCATCCCAATCCCATCGTAGTATTCGACGTAACAACATTAACGCTTCCTCCCCCAACTTTTTTTTTTGGTATCATCAGGCTATTGGCTAGATGTGTCCCTCTACACATTATGTTGGTTAGATGTGTCCCTCTACACATTATGTTGGCTAGATGTGTCCCTCTACACATTATGTTGGCTAGATGTGTCCCTCTACACATTATGTTGGCTAGATGTGTCCCTCTACACATTATGTTGGCTAGATGTGTCCCTCTACACATTATACTGGCTAGATGTGACCCTCTCCCCATTATGCTGGCTAGATGTGACCCTCTACACATTATGTTGGCTAGATGTGTCCCTCTACACATTATACTGGCTAGATGTGACCCTCTCCACATTATGCTGGCTAGATGTGACCCTCTCCACATTATGCTGGCTAGATGTAACCCTCTACACATTATGTTGGCTTGATTTGACCATCTATACATTATGTTGGCTTGATGTGTCCCTCTATACATTATGTTAAGGGCTGATGGTAAACAATGTACAGTTTTATATAAGAGAGCTAGTGCACATAATATAAATGTCAACTAGACTTTTCTATACAACAACAAAAGTTGTTATTTTTTTCGTACTTTACCAAATATCTTTGTAACATAACAAATAATTTTTTTTAAAATGTATTTGTGAGATATCTTAGCATTTTTATCAAAACTGTACTAAATGAACTTCTTGTAGAAGAACAAACAAAAAAAACAAAATAAACAAAAAAAAAGCTTTTATTTAGAGTACTAAATGTAAAAAAAAATCATTCATTATATCATAAAAATCTACATAAATAAAGTATAAATGTTCATTGGTTCAAAATACGAAATCTCATAAATGTCTTCACCGATTGCTTTGAATTTTTTTTTTGTTACATTCACTGATGGAGTTTATTTTTGGAATTTTATTCTTGCATGAAATGTAAACAAATTAGAATGCAGAAATCTTTTTTTTGTGAAACTTTGCCAGCTCTTATCTAAACATAATGCCTGGTCTATGTAAAAATGTGCCGGGAAAGCGAGAGAGCGTTTACAAATATATATACATGTGTGTGTGTATATATATATATATATATATATATATATATATATATATATCCTTCTCACAAATTTTATAATATCATAGACCAGTAGTTCTCAAAAAATGGGTCGCAACCCACTGGTGTGTTGCGGACAAATTTTAAGTGGGTCCCGACAAAATTAGAACATATAATATAATAATTGAGAATGATACTCACATAATTTAAAGTATATTATCTAAATATCAAATATCTTCAAGTTTGAAAATCTGCAAAGTAAAAAGATAAAAATCAATAATTAAAATCAATGATGCCTTTATTCCCTTGCCTTTTTCCTATTTTTTTTCTTAACAGTTAGGTGTCGAAGAATTTTTTTTTCCTTTAGTTCGTTTGCAAAGATTTAAGGTTTGATAATCACCTTCATAGACAAATGAAGATACCCTAACAAGTATGTGTTCGGCTAATGAAATGATTAAAAGTTCAATATATAAGTAATAAAGGCTTTAAAACATACACACATTCATCATTCGGCCATTACTTGAGACAATCAATATCAACAACAATGCTAATATATGGACCGTTACCCTGTGTAAATGTAAACCAGAGAGTAGCTTGGCTCTACCCAGAGCTCAGAACTCTGTATGCCCCCCCCCCCACCTTCACCCTTTCGCTAGGATCTTATTAGCTAAAGCCAGTTAAAATGTGTATGCGTGTGGGTGTATGGGTTTGTGTATATGAATGTTTCCAATGTTTCTATATGTATATCTCATGATGAGCCAATTTCGTAAAAAAAATACAACTTTCGTGAGACTTGGTTTGAACCAGGGCAGACTTTAACTACTGGGTGACATTTATGTTCCCAGTGAATAAAATGTGTTGCCTCAAAAGCTAAAAATTTCGATGGGCAGCCACCAGGCTCATTTATAATTACTTTGCATAAATTTGATCAATAATTCACGTAGTTAACTGATATTACCAATACCGTTTCATTCTGACATGGAAAATAAAAAGTGCTCTAGTGAATTAGTCATTTTAACGTTTGTCTTTCTCTCAATGTTGAGTACTTTAAGATGGCATGTCTGGCCAAATACATAATCTGTTTAATAATGTGGTATTTCATCGGTTATCGCTCCTAATTTTTACTCTTCTTTTTGAACAAATATTGATTTATGTCGATAACCTACTGTTTAAAGTGATTTAAACATTATGTTTGTATGTCAGTGCATACCTGAAGAGGTATGTCTTCCTGTTAAGAAAGTATGCCACCTAGTAAGCTCGAAACTGGCGACAACCAAGTTTATTGTATTTTTTATTTGTTAAAATTTACCTAATATTTTAGACAAAAAAAAAGTCATGTTGCCCAATCATAATTCCTTAAAGTTTGCTCTGGTTCAAATTAGTTTGTATATCTCACAACTCATATTTTATTAAATGTATTCGCCTTTCCTCATGTAGCCTACACTTTTTTTTTAAATCCTAAAAGCTCGATGTTATTATATGCTGTATAAATATTTGTCCCATTCAGAGGCAGTATGCCCAACAGGGTTGTTCAGTTGTGTTATTCTCATTACATTAACCTTATCACAACATAGTCGTCTCCTAGGTGACGGTCTGTTCGCCTTCATTGTATTTCTTTTGTGGATATGGTGGGAACAGTGGCGTAACTAGGAAAGAGCGGATGGGGAGGTTCACCCCGGACGACACTTACTTTACCCATGTGCAAAGGGCGGCATTTTGAACATTTTATTTTTTTTGGCATAGGACTAGGGAGGGCGGCATTCTTATAGTCCGCCCCGGGCGTATTAGGTGAACGCCAGTAACGCCTCAGTGTGGTGATTTTGAAACCGTAATATTCCCATCACTGGTTACATCACAGAACCCAGAATAATCCTCTTAGTGGACGCGATTATATAATGTTATAGTTGTACTCTACGCGATTATATAATGTTATAGTTATACTCTACGCGATTATATAATGTTATAGTTATACTCTACGCGATTATATAATGTTATAGTCAGGGTTGTTAGTATCGAAGTATCGGTATTGGCCAATACAGTATCGGCGATACTTTTTCAGTATTGGTTGCTGTATTGCCGATCCTTTTTGTATCAAGTATTGATTTGTGTATCGCCGATACATTTTAAACGAAAAATTTTCGATACTCGATACCAATACTTTTCTGTTGCCACTATTAGCTAATTGCAGAAAAACAATAGCGATTTTAATACAATGTTTTAAAAGTAATTTTCATAAATTCAATCACTGCTTGTAATGATAACCATCAACCCTACCACTATTAACACCACCCACCTCCCCACCAAGACAACTTGGATCACAAAGTTGAAGTTGAACAAACGTTAAAGCGTGCTTGCAGTGCACTGAGTGCAGTTTCCACTCAACTTACTCGGCAGGGTGGTGCAGCTCCAATACAGTCAGCAGTGCAGTTTTACTGCACGACGGCAGAACCAGCTTAATAGTAACAAATCTGCTGAAGTAGACAGATATATTGAAGATAACTCATCAGAAATGATGTCATTATCACCCTACCCAACCTACCAAGCATTAAGAAACTATATTGCTGCGTTGATCGGCTAGTGCTGAGTTAAGCGCCTGTTTTCATTGGGTGGGCATGTTTTTATGCCATTACGTTCTAGGCTAAGGAATGATCGTTTTGAAATGATGGTCTTCTTACGTGCTGCCAAGTGGTGAAATAGTAAAGAAAAGTTCCCTTAGCCCTGACGGGCCATCGGGAATTCATCTGTTTCTATAACATCGGTATATGAAGGGATTGTGTGGTTAGCACAGCGCCCATTGTTCTCACCAATGATCGAACCCATGACTCTGAAGTCGACTGTCGAGTAGCTACACCACTTGGTCATCCGTCAAGTAATAAAGTGATTAGCATTAAATTTGTGCTTTGACATTGTATTTTATTGTTTTCGCTTTTTTTTTTAACTTGAAAAAACTTGCACTCATTATATTTTAAATAAAAATAGTTTGTTGTTCTCAAAAGTATCGGTATTGTATTGGTATCGATTTTGGCAATACATTTTTACCTGAGTATTTGTATTGGTATTGGCGATACTATTTTCATGAAGTATTGGTATCGGTATTGACGATATAATTTAAGAGTATTGTTAACAACCCTG
>JAGDYQ010000431.1:33224-273930 GCA_021962125.1 Bulinus truncatus | reverse complement strand
CATGTAATGCCTATAAGTGACAGTTGTCTAAAGGTATAAAAAAATCATTTGATGAAATCTCCCCCAACTTACACAATTCCATTCCCTCCACTCATATAAAAAAAACTTTGTGTTGTAAATATACAAATTTGTTTACGAAGTGAAACTTACCAACAATTTCATCTCGTTTCTGTAAGAAAATGATGACCATTTACTAGCCCTGGGGGGCTGATCTTTACTTTTTATAATCCCAGTGTATTACATTGTGATACATCATCGACAATGTGAGAACCTTTGCAGCACACGTATCACAAAAAGAAGAAAATATCCCAACTGTAAGGAAATTCGATTTATAAAAAAAAAACACAGATGATTTTTTTAAAAATTCCTCTTTTACAGAAAGTTGTCAAAAAGTCGAAGTTATTATTAAACACATTTCCATTTTTTTTTCTTCTATCTCCACGGATTGTGTGTGTACAGAAAAACGAAAAGGGAAGTAAATTCACTGTTCTCGGTTGTTGTTCCTTTCCATCGCTGGTGAAATGAAGCAAGAGAAACACCGCGGTCACTCATTTGTCCACGTCAACTGAGTCAACTGGTGGGACCAGCTGTGGCCGTGAGACCGCGACACCGGTGTCATCAGAGGGAGGTGTAAGAGGGGCGGCGGATGGAAAGGGAGGGGAGGGGGGGGTCCCACTGTGGCGCTGTAGGAGACTGAGAAGTACCCGGCTGGACGTTTCGAATGGCAGGAGTCTGTTGTCTGGGGGTGGGGTGTCTGTGGGGTTGGGGGGGGTGTAAAAAAAAACACGTGGAAGCTACAGGGGCGAATACAGATACATTTCAAGGGCGTACTTCAGGTGGGTGTATTCAGATTGAAATGATACAAATGTCTTTTTTTTTATGTGTGTGTAAGTGAATTCGAATGAAATGAAGTTAAAAGACGCCATAGATAGAAGTGGGGGGGGGGGGGGATGAGGGGAGAGAGAGAGAGACGGATCTTTGATTTTCATCGATGCTTCACGCTGTAGAGACCCATCGATTGGCCCAGAGGGTACTTTGTGTGGGTCGTTTTTTTTTTATCCTTTTTTGCTGTCATTCTCTTCTTCTCCTTTTCTCTGTAGCTCTCTATTTCTACCACTCTTCCCCCCCCCCCACACACATACACACACTAGCTGCTTCTTCCTTCTTCGCTCAGTTTATCTGCATACTTAATTCATCTATCAGTGTTTTACTTTTTATTTTTTTTTCTGACTGGCATCATTAGCTAGTTCTGTGTTTGTGTTTGCATGTGTCTTTGTTTGATACTCTCATTGCGTTTTCTCTCTTACTCTCTCTCTCTCTCTCTCTCTATCTATCTATCTCCCTCTCTCCCCTTCTCCCTCTATCTCCCTCTCTCTCTCCCTCTCTCTCCCTCTCTCTCCCTCTATCTCCCTCTCTCTCCTTTTCTCTCTCTATCTATCTCCCTCTCTCTCTCCCCTTCTCTCTCTCTCTCTCTCTCTCTCCCCTCCCTCCCTCTCTCTTTCTTTCTCCATGTTTACTTATATATCTGGGTGTTTATTGTATTTTTAATATTAGTATTATTAGTTTGGAAGCAATAACTTGTTTTTCTTTTAGTTAGCACAGACACCTGGTCCATGCTATTGACCAAACAGGGACGGATGGGATCGTTCTATTTTATAAAGAGATCCCTACTCAACATGTGGCTCAATATGTGGCTCAATATGTGGCTCAACATGTGGCTCAACATGTGGCTGTCCATTGCAACTCAGTTTTCAGAAGTTCACATTCTTCTGTTGTTATCATTTGAAACGTTTTAAGCCAGACTAGCGAAACCCGCATCTTGGATTAGTCTTGTGTAGCCTACAAGGTTTCCTACGTAGATATAAATAAATATCAAGCATTTGGGGCGTTGTGCTAGCTACACTAACCTTTACCATGACATGACTGCAGAAACATGTCGTCTTCCCCGATGCCCCCCCCCCCAATGCCTAAGGGAACTTTACTTTTGTTATATGAAGAGAGTAGAGCCCAAGTAGCCTGACCCACAAAACGCTTAAGTCTTCAGATTTCTACTGGACTCACTCCTCACATTTAGATGGTGTAGCCAATGAAAGCTGAAATTAAAACAATTTAGGTTTGACAGATAGTTTGACAGATGAAGTTGACAGTAAAGTAGATATTTGAAATGTATATAACTTAGACTAGACCAGTGGTCGGCAAAGTGTGGCTCCGGAGCCGCATGTGGCTCTTTGGCTCCTTAAGTGCGGCTCTGGCATTTAGTTTTATTTAGTATACAACTTATTTAGTGTACTACTTATTCAGTGTAATAAACGTTTACTAAACAAGCAGATTTGGCTCCAATTTTTTTTTTTAATTGTTGAAATGTTCATATTTGGCTCTTAGGCTGATAAGTTTGCCGACCACTGGACTAGACTATGGCCATTACGACGTTAATTTTTATGAACGGAAAAGATAATTTGTTTACAGTTATTTGTTAGTTACTGCAATTTGTTTACACACAAAAAAATCACGTTTACATAATTGTGCAGTCAAATTGATATACAAATGTAGGTCATTCACTTTTTATTATCTAACTAAATGTAAAAAGTCAGAGTTCAAATAAATAGGTTAAATTCTCGTGGGACGAAATCTCTTCACAGTGTTGTTCTCAGCAACTCTCGACCACATTCCTTCAAGCTGTCGACTGTCTCTTCTCTAGAACCGGAAACATCACTTGCCGGTCTGAAAGATGTACACGCGCGCTGACTGCAAATCAGACTTGTAATGGAAAGTGGATTTCTGCCGCTACCAAGGGGTATTACATCCAAATTTCTTTTAATGGATTTCTTTGCCTACACAGGTGCACTAGACTCGCTGTTCTCAACAGGGGGGCACGCTTACCCCCAAGGGGACACGGGAAGGGTTGTGGAGGGGGTGAGGAGCGACATATGATTTTTGGTTAAAACAGCCAAGAGTTTGAAGACAGTCGACAGTTTGCTGCATGACAACAACAAACCACGTGCTCAAGTATCACGTAAGAAAGGTAATAACATTCCATTATGGCAATGTGTACTTTTGATTCGCGAACTCAGTGTGAGGGGTACACGCGGACATACTTTCTCGCGCTTTGGGGCACAGTGGCAATAAAGGTTGAGAACCGGGGCTCTATACAGCACATTGTTGACTGGCCCGTGAGTATCCTCCATCTCAGAGGTGAAAAGATACAGAGTCGTAGCTAGCTATTTCGGCGCCCTGTTCCCAATCAGAAAAGAGCGAAAACATTGAACAGCGCTCTTTCGACGCCCCTTCATAGTCGCGCAAACCCGCAGTACGCTTCATGCGCCCCATGGCGTGGACCTTTCCTCAGTGGCGTCGCTTAAAACTCAGGGGGTGGGGGGGGGCTCTCCAGAAAACGTAAGTAGGCGTTGGCCCGCCCTGAGCTCCACTTACTTTGTCGCTTACCACGGGGGAGGGAGGGGGACGTATTCACATATCATAAGTACTTTGTTTGAACAGGAATATGGATGGCATCTCTATGTACTAACCCTGGTGTCCACTAACGTTTATTGTTCCATGCCCTCCCCATAAATCATGAATACTTCCTGTCGACGTGGGCCCCGCCCCCCTTCAACGACATATAACGACGTCATGGCTCTTCCATTTGTGCTTCTTTCATTTGTCATGCATTCAGTATTATGTTCATATGTCTTCCATTCTGTATTAAGTATGTGCTGGGTTACAAAGAATTTGCGTTTCTCTTTGAACAGAGATATAAATAGACACAGAAGGCTATAAATATCTTTAGAAGATCACATCCCTGGTGTTTTATTCCCTCCCCCCTCCCCCCCGAGATACATGTTAACTTAGATCCGTTTGTCCAAATGGTCGCCGACAGTCGAAAGATTCTCTTTTAACTATGTTGGTCACGCCAGTGGTCATCTGGGATCCACAAAGTCAGCGGAGCTTCCCATACAGTCGCCCAGCCCAGTTCACTACGAGACTTTATAAATTGAATTTTGTTTTCTTCTTATCACCGACCTTATACGGAGTCAATTTATTACTGTGCGCGCGTGTAACTGAGTTTGCGCGTGTTTGTGTGTGGGGGGTGAGTGTGTGAGTGTGAGAGGTGTGAGTGTGTGGTGTGTAAGTGTAGGGGTGTGAGTGTGGGGTGTAAAAAAGTTCCCTTAGCCCTAACGGGCCATCGGGGCAGATGAAGTGCAGAATTCATCTGTTTTCTATAACCTCGGCACATGAAGGGGTTGAGTGGTTAGCACAACGTCCAGCCGCCTTTACTTCCCCAGCTTAAGTCAGGTACCATTTAAAGCTGGGTGGACCTTTGGGACGACTTTGAAACACATTTCACCTGGAAAATTTTCCATGGTCCTCACCGAGAATCGAACACAGGACTCTCAGGTCGACAGTCGAGTATCTACACCACTCGGCCGTCCGTGTAGGGGTGTGAGTGTGGGGGAGTATGAGTGTGTGGGTGTGAGTGTGGGGGTGTGAGTGTGAAAGGTGTGAATGTGAGGTGTGTGAGTGTGGGGGTGTGAGTCTGATAGGTGTGAGTGTGGGGGTGTGAGTCTGATAGGTGTGAGTCATATATGGCGTCCTCAAAAGTTTATTTAGATTTCAAATTGCACAGAAGTACGGGTGCATTCTTGAAAAATATTAAAAATGAAGTCGGGGAGGGCCTACGACTTTGAAAGTGCTTAGGGCCTACGATGACCTTCAAACGGCCCTTTCATATATATATATATATATATATATATATATATATATATATATATATATATACTAGTTGCAAGTACCCGGCTTTGCCCGGGTTTAAAATAAGGTTTTCTGTTTACCTTCTGTTTTCTCCCTACCCCCTCTCTCCCTTCCTCTCTCTCTTCCTCCCTCCCTACCCCTCTCTCCCTTTCCCTCCCTCCCTCTCCCTCCCTCTCTCCCATCTCTCTCCCATCTCCCTCTCTCCCCTCTCCCCCTCCTTCTCTCCCAACGTCCATCCTCCCTCTCTCCTTCCCTCCCCTCTCTCCCTCCCTAACCCCTCTCTCCCTCCTTTCTCCCTCCCTCCCCTTTCCACCTCTCTCTCTCTCCCTCCCCTTCTCCCCCTTCCTCCCCTCCCTCATTCCCTCTCTCTCCCTCCCTGCCCCCTCACTCTTTATCTCTCTCTCCCTCTCTCCCACCCTCTCTCTCTTTCCCTACCCGCTCTCTCCCTCCCTTCCTTTCTCTCTCCATCTCCCCCTATTCCCTCTCCCATCTCCCTCTCCCCCTGCTCCCTCTCCCATCTCCCTCTCTCTCCCCTTTTTTCTCCCTCCCTCCCCTTTCCACCTCTCTCTCTCCCTCCCCCTCTCTCTCCCTTCCTCCCTCCCTCACTCCCTCTCTCTCTCCCTCCCTGCCCCCTCTCACTCTTTTATCTCTCTCCCTCCCTCTCTCCCACCCCCCTCTCTCTCCTCCCTCCCTCCCCCTCTCTCCCTCCCGTCCTTTCTCTCTCCATCTCCCCCTACTCCCTCTCCCATCTCCCTCTTCCCCTGCTCCCTCTCCCATCTCCCTCTCTCCCCCTTTTCTCCCTCCCTCCCCTTTCCCCCCCTCTCCCCCCCTTCCTCCCTCCCTCATTCCCCTCTCTCTCCCTCCCTGCCCCCTCACTCTTTATCTCTCTCCCTTCCTCACTCCCACCCTCTCTCTCTCTCCCTCCCCCCCCCCTCTCTCTCTCCCTCCCTCCCTCTCTCTCTCCCTCCCCCTACCCCTCTCTCTCTCCCTCCCTTCCTTTCTCTCTCTCATCTCCCCCTACTCCCTCTCCCATCCTCTCCCCCCATCTCCCTCTCTCTCCTTTCTCCCCCTGTCCATCCCCCTCCCTCCTCTCTCTCCCTCCTTCCCTCCCTCCTACTTCCTCCTTTCCTCTCTCTCTCCCTGCCCCCCCTCTCTCTCTCTCTTTATCTCTCCCCCTCCTATCCCTCTCTCTCTCTCTCTCTCTCTCTCTCTATATATATATAAATATATATATATATATATATATATATATATATACTTATTATTATGGCTTCACACTTCTTCTAAAATCCTTCTTCATTCCTTTATCTTCCTCAAACTGTACAAATCAGGGAGCATGAAAAAACAACAACAATTCTTTGCATCACAAAGGCACAATACAGCACCAGCGCGCAAGTTCTATTCGAATCGGGAAATGACGTCACAGAGGAATTTTATTTATGGCGCCGTCGAGATTACTTTAATATAGTAAAATACTAAAATAAAAAAAAAATAATTACAATTAAACTACCCATCGAGATGAAACGAAACCTGTCCTATAACCTTCCCCATGTAATTATGTGTATGTGTAACAAATTTCACATTATTTGGTTATCTGGGTCTTGAGTTATAAGGGAACAGACAGACAGACAGCAAATGCCTCTTATAGGTATAGATATATATATATATACTAGTTGCAAGTACCCGGCTTTGCCCGGGTTTAAAATAAGGTTTTCTGTTTTCCTTCTGTTTTCTCCCTACCCCCTCTCTCCCTTCCTCTCTCTCTCCCTCCCTCCCTCTCCCTTTCCCTTCCCCCTTTTCTCCCTCCCTCCTTCTCACTCCCTCTCCCTCCCTCTCTCCCATTTCTCCCTCTCTCGTGCCCTCCCATCTCTCTCCCTCCCTAACCCCTCTCTTCCTCCCTTCATTCTCCCTCCCTCCTCTCTCCACCTCTCTTCCTCTTCCTCCCTCCCTCATTCCCTCTCTCCCTCCTTGCCCCCCTCGCTCTTTATCTCTCTCCCTCCCTCTCTCCCACACTCTCTCTCCCTCTCTCCCACCCTCTCTCTCTCCCTCCCTCCCCTCTCTCCCTCCCTTCCTTTCTCTCTCCATCTCCCCCTACTCCCTCTCATCTCCCTCTCCCCCCATCTCCCTCTCTCCCCCTCCTTTTCTCCCCCTGTCCATCCCCCTCCCTCCATCTCTCCCATCCCTTCCTCCCTCCCTCCCCCCTCCCTCCCTCCTATCCTCCTTTACTCTCTTTCCCCCTGCCCCCTCTCTCTCTCTTTATCTCTCTCTCTCTCTCTCTCTCTCTCTCTCTCTCTCTCTCTCTGTATATATATATATATATATATATATATATATATATATATATATACTTATTATTATGGTTTCACACTTCTTCTAAAATCCTTCTTCATTCCTTTACCTTCCTCAAACTGTACACATCAGAGAACATGAAAAAATATCAACAATTCTTTGCATCACAAAGGCACAATACAGCACCAGCGCGCAAGTTCTATTCGATCATAGGGAAATGACGTTACAGAGGAATTTTATTTATGGCGCCGTCGAGATTACTTTAATATAGTAAAATACTAAAAAAAAAATTAATCACAATTAAACTACCCATCGATATGAAACGAAACCTGTCCTATAACCTTCCCCATGTAATTATGTGTATGTGTAACAAATTTCACGTTATTTGTTTGTCTGGATCTTGAGTTATAAGGGAACAGACAGACAGACAGACAGACAACGAATGCGTCTTATAAGTATATATATATATATATATAAATATATATATATATATATATATATATATATATATATATATATTTAAACAGGAAACAGTATTCTTACTTTCGATCTTCAGCAGACAGACGTGAGACGGAAACTATTTATTTAGATAAATAATGATTGATATCAAGAGCCCATTGAGAGTGATTCTACAAAGAGTCCTTAAAACTTCTTTTTCTAGGGTCCCCTTGAAAACCTGACAGCAAGAGCTCTTAAAACCAAAAGAACGGTCTTGCCGTTGATAAAAGGCACCTGGTGGTAGTGGTTATGAGGGGGGAATGGAACACATCGTCGCGTCTGTCATAGAAACTTTAACCTATTTAAGCAAAATAGATATATATAGCGATCACGTGTGATGTCATACAGAAGCGAGATTATAAATACTCGCCATTTGTCTGGCACCAAAGATGATCCACGAATTGTTTTTGAATGGCAATCTTTGGTGTGCAATAAAAGGCTGTGATACTCTCAGAGGCGATGGTATTACAACTGCGCTGTTTAGGATTCTGAGAGTAAACAAGCAACAACAAGGCGAAAGAAATAAACAATTAACTGAACACAGTGAATGCCAGCTTCTCTCCAATATTTACCGATGGAATGATTGTCAAGTGGTGATTGATAATAATAATGCGGCTTTGGGTCTGGACATTTTGTGTCAGTTAAAAATTGTAAACACTTCAAAACATGTTTATGTAAAAAAAAAAAAAACAAATACTATTAGTTTACTTTAATGGGCAATTAATAATACTAGCTGTACCCTAGTGTTGTTTTCGTCGACGAAAACTAAAACTAAAACCTTCGTTAACGAAAATTTTGACTTTTCGTCAACGATAACTAAAACTAAAATTAGCAGCAAGACTAAAACGAGACGAAAACTAAATCTCGTAGACAAAAGACTGAATAAAAACTGAAACTAAAACTCCCCAACGAAATAAAAACTAAAATCCCCATATATCGTCTTTTCCGGTATAATGTTGATGACACATGAAAGAAAGAACAACAAAAGATAAAAAAAAAAAGAAAAATGACAGCCGACGATATAAATTTTGCTTTGAAAGTTTAAAATCGCTATTGTTTTTTTGCAAATAGTGGCAATAGTAAAGTATCGGTATAGAGTATCGAATTTTTTTTGTTTAAATTGTATCGGCGATACACAAATCAATACTTGATACAAAAAGGTATCGCCGATACTGTATTGACCGATACTTCGATACTAACAACCCTGAATATAAGTCATCAAAATAATAGAATTACTTAACGTTGAAAGTTGACAATGACAACAGCAGGTACTGGTGTTGGTGGAGTAAGTGGACGCCCAAAATCGAGTGATGTCTGGGATTATTTCACGTACCGTATTGATTTAAACAAAAGTGAATGTTTGGTGACCAACGACGGTAAGAAATGCGAAAGACTGCTCATGGGAAGGAATCCCACAAACCTAAAATGGCATTTAAAAGCTTGCCACAAGAAAGAAAATGATGCCATGGAAGGGAAAGAGAAGACTAAAGTAGCGGCAGCACCCAGTAAATAAACCAAGTTGCCAGCTTCCAGCTCTTCTGCCTCAAGGAAAATTACCGACATGTTTGGTAATAACCACAAATATTCTGCACAGTCTGCTGAAAATATTTCCAGAGTGCAAGCTCTAACGCGATTCATAGCGAAAACTGGTGTTTCCACGTAGCTGGTAAGTAATAATGTATTATTTATTTCTTAGTAGTTACTACTTCTTAGAACCTATAAACAAAAAGTCACACAAAGACACATGTGACTTATCATACATGTAGTTTTATAACCTTATGAAAATTAAATTGTAAAACAAAAATTGTTCATTGTAATTTAATGTATATTATTATGGGCAGCCGTATCACTGTAATTTTATTATGGGACAGGACAGGGCTTGAGAAAAATAATTGTTAGCGTACTTAAAACAGTTAAAACTATTACACATGGCAGCTAAAATAGCAAAACTGCTAAATGTTTTCATTTCATGGAATTAATATAAGAATAAATAAAAATGGCTGTATATTGCTACATAATAATTAATACGCAATTATAAAATGTATATTGTAAAATAATTACAATAATGAAAGAATGCAACGTACATGTACAGGTCGAGCATGAGGCATTCAGAGAGTTCTGCCAGGCAATGGATCCGAAGTTTCAAGTATCAGGTCGTACAGCTATACAAACGGCTTTAAAATCGGCTTGTGAAGAACTCGAAAAGAAGGTTAAAGAAAATATACAACATGCCCAGCGTCTTACCCTTTGCTTGGATATTTGGTCAAAAAGGGGTCTGACTTCATACAGGTTATATGATTGCTGATAAAGTTAGCGATTGCTTCGAAAAATGGGGTATAAAAACTAGCCAAGTCATGCTAGTTATTACGGACAATGGAGCTAACATGATAAAAGCTTTTAAAACCATGTTTGTTGATAAATGCGAAACTGGCACTGGCACTGATTCTGATGAGGAAGAAGATGATGAGGTTGACAATATTAATGTAGATGAAGACTATGAGGATGCAAGGGCAGAAATGACTGTTGATGGTCACTATTTGAAATTGAAACGCATGGCATGTATGCCTCATACTATGCAGCTAGTTGTTAATGAGATGTCAAAGTGTGCTGCCATAAAACCTTTACTTGATTCAGCGAGGCGTATGGTTGAAAAGTTTAGAAAATCATCTGTTGCAACCCAAAAGCTAGTGTTGAAGAGCAAGAAAACTGTTATTGCAGATTGTCCCACAAGGTGGTCAAGCACATTCCTTCTACTGAAGCGACTAATTGAACTGAAAGTTAGTGTGAATGCAGTAGCGGAAGAAATGGAATGGGACACTCTTCTTTCAAGTGAATGGCAAAAAATAGAACAGTTACTGAAGCTTCTGAAACCATTTGCCGAACATACACGTTTACTCGAAGGCGATAAAGTTGTTATGTCATCAGTAATTCCAGCACTTATGGACATAGAATATCATCTTCTTGAGGCACAGTCTGATCAAGCTCTGGACGCATCACTAATAGAGTTAGCAGTCACCCTTTTGGATGGCTTGAGGCGAAGATTTGAGTTTGCGTTGGAACCAGTGTCTGAAATTTTTGAACCTATACCTTCTGCAGCTTGTCTGCTTGATCCTACAACTGTGTCAGCACTGTTCATTTCAGGAAAAGAGCATCTTCTAAATGCAGCAAAAAAGTTTGTGTTGCGAGAAGTAACTGCCTCAGCAGCAGCAGCCGCAGTCGGTGCACAGCTTGGTCAAGTGATTTCAGCTGCTGATCAGCCTATTCCTAACCGAAATATCACTGCAACTGCGTCTCCTGATAGCGTTGGTTCAACAGCCCTGACTACGTCTGGACCTCCTCTCAAGCGCTTCAAGTCCCTGACGCAACATATTGCGAACACCACACCCATCACTAATATTATTTCTGCAGTTCGTGGGCCTGAAGACGAACTGACAGATTATTTGTTGCACTATCAAGAAGCTGCCACAGCAGTCAGTGAGGAATGAGGATGGCAATGGTTTAAGCTATTGGCAATCACAGAACGTTCAAAAAATGTTTCCGTTGCTTGCACCATTGGCTTTAGATATATTGAATGCACCAGCTTTGGAGGCTTACGTGGAGAGAATTTTTTCTCTCTGTGGTGATTTTACAACCGGGAAAAGAAACAGGACTAATCAGAGTCTTGAAAAACGGGTCTTTCTCAAGCTGAACAGTCATTTGTTTTGACGTTTAGTCTTCACTCTTCAAGTAAACTGTTGTTACTAAGTTTAGTTATTTCAGAGTTCTAGGTCTTAGAATAAACACGTTTGTTTTAATTTTGACTTACGTTTTCGGTTTCTTATTGTTATTACGTTTTTAGTTGTTTTTTTTTTGTACATGCACTGCAAGTCTGCTAGTCTACAACATAGTCAAAAATTTAGTCATGGTATTGGCACATGACGCAATGTGATAGTGTGACTTATAATGTGACAATGAAGTGAAATGACTCAGTTTCAGTACTCTGAGCTGTCATCTCTGTGACTACTATTATTATACTTTAATCTGTTTCAACAATTGGTCATGAACAATGATGTTATTTGTTATTGGTGTTTACAAGACTAAAACTAAAAGTGAAACTAAAATACATAAGACGAAAACTAAAACTCTGGTGTTTTAGTCGACGAAAACTAAAACGAAAACTAAAATTGGGCCTAAAACTAAAACTAGACTAAAACTAAAATTATTACAGAAAAAAACGAAATAAAAACTGAAACTAAAATAGGACCTGGGACTAAAACAACACTACTGTACCCTGCAAAACCTTTGCATAGAGTGGGGGGTGGGGGGGGGGCTCAAAAGTCGGCCATTCCCGTTTCCACGTGTGTCCTGTTATTCTTTTTATTCAGCCCACTGTTGGGCTTTGATTCCACTCATCCTACTTGGCAAACAAGCTCTTCAATTATTTAACGATACAGCTTTCCCCGCCCCCCCTCCCTAACCCCACCCCACCCTTACCCTTTCATAACGCGTAAATCCGAGTCAATATAGCCCGCGATGGATCCGGCCACCATTGAACGGAAAATCGTTTGTTTTTTTTGTTTTTTTTTTTTTTGCAAATAAATTTTTTTTTATGATCTGGATGGACCGTAAACTTGACTTGATTCGTATTCAATGGCCAGCCATTATTTGTATTCCAGGATTCCTTTATGGCGTCCAATTGACAAGGTAGCCAGGTTTTTTTTTTTACTTCCTGCAAGCCCAAATAGATAGATCATCTATATTTTTTTTTCAGCAATTTTCTTTTCTGTTTATTATCAGGTGCTTGAAGATTTTAAAAATTATAATTAAACCTTGGTACGTCATGTACGAATTCTATGTTTATTGGGCATTGCCGATATTTATTCCTATTTTTATCAGTAAAGTTCCCTTAAGCCACTCAGAATTCATCTGTTTCAGTAGCATAATAAGATAGTGTGTGGCTAACCCAACGCCCAGAGCATATTGATATAGTGTGTGGCTAGCACAACGCTCAGCCGCCATTGCTCCACCAACTTAAAGTCAGGTACCCTTTTAAAGCAGGATGGATTTGGGGACTTTCACCAGGACCTGAAAAGAATCACAAGTGTCTCACTGAGGTAGGTAGCCGGGACCCCCTCAGGTCCGCAGTCGAGCTCTCTACACCGCCTGATCACCGGTCCCCAGTTTTATAATAGGCTATAGATATTATAGTTAGAGAAAAGGGAGATAAATTGAAGAACTGCTTTCGGTATCATTTTGTCCCCCAGCTACTTGGAAAGGTGTTTAAGCATTTAAGTCAGGCTTGACGGGTTATACAGAATCTATGGGGAGGGGGGGCGCTCCGGATTGAGCGTTCCGCGTGACCTCTGACCCCCGTATCTGAAACAACATTGATGAATACGGTCGAGAAGAGAATCAACTAGCTTCCAACTAATTATACTTTCATCTCGTTCTGTCAGCCATTGAACGCATGTGTAATTTTTAGATAAAGTAAAAATCGGTTCATAAAAGTGTGATTAGTGTATCGTACCTCCCGGTGAATTGGCACTGTGCAGTGTGCACTTCTTTAACTAAAAAACACGGATTTTTTTAATAAAAAGTGTGACGTATCACACTTATTCTATAAAAGTATGACGTATCACACTTGTCAGGGGCCCCGAGATTTGAAGGGCCCCCCCATTTCTTCCGAATATTTTTTCTTTATTTATTTTAGTTAAAATTGAAAAAAAAAATGGTTCAAATGCGACCAGCGCCGTTGCGAGCTTAACTCTCGCCCGGGGCACAATACCTTTAAATACCTTTTTTTAGCTCCCCCCCCCATTCGAAAATCATGTAATATTATATGTAAAATATACCATTTGGCGCCCCTTTGTGAGTAGCGCCCGGGGCATGATGCCCCTTGCCCCCACCCCCTCACTACGCCTCTGGATGAGGTCCAATTGTAATAGTCAGGGGCCATAGGTAATATGGCTACAGCCATGCTAGTAGTATGAACGGATGGCCTATGAATTGAAATTATTGAGCTAAATTTAAAAGATGGGCAAAAGTTGTAAAAGTAAGGGAGCCCCGAAATCAGATATAGATGTGGGCCCCTGAAATTTATTAAGGCGATTCTAGGAATATAGATTGTGACAAATACATGTTAATTAAATTGTTCGTTTGTTTGTTTTTTTATGTTTGTTTTAAGTTTTGAAATAAATATTAATGTCATGTACAAATTCTATGTTTATTGGACTCTGAGAAGGTTTAGAAACCATCAATTGAAAAAAAACGATTCTTAAAAATAATACTTGCAAAGATTTTTTTTTAATTTTATTGCTGTGTTGTTGTTGTTTTTGTTTTTTTAATAAATGATTTAATTCTTTATTGCTGCCTTTGGCAAATTTTAATTTCATAAGGGGAAGTAAGCAGGGGCATTACACGTTATCCTTAGAGTTATAGCCCATACTAAACAATAATAACACGCCAGAACGTAAAAAATAAAAAGAAATGAGCAATAACTAGAATTAGTTCTAGTGTTGTTGATGTGTGTGTGTATAAATTGTATTTAATTGCGTTTTCAGGACATTTCGACCCCAAGACAATTCGACCCCGGGACAGTTCGACCCCAAGATAGTTCGACCCCGGGACAGTTCGACCTCAGGCTACTCGATCCTGTAAACGGATTGAAATAATATTTGAATTATTATTACTTTGTTTTAAATATGTTTGTTTCAAAATATGTGTTTTAATTGTTTAAAAAATGTGTTTCTGTAAGGTTTGAGTTCTGAATGTCATTAGTTTCTCTGACCAATGGTTAGTGTCTATTCTGGCCACACCCGCAAATGATCTAATGTGACCAATATCCAAGGATAATGGGTTCAGTATACACAGTATACCGTTTAGCTGCTGACTTAACTGTATAATATTACTTTTACCTGTCTGGCAACACTAATAACTCTTTGCGTTTTGATAGACTTGACATGAGATGAAATGTTTGACAAGTTGACATTTATCAGAGCTTGGTTATAAACAAAAGAGGGCAGGGGGCAAAATGATTTGTTGAGTGAAAAAAAGTTACGTCACATATTCACACCATTTGTGTCCATTGCTAAGACATCACAAAGCTTGATACACATATTTAAAACAATTAAAACTAATAGTGAAAAAAATATAAATTTCGTAAACTGTTAAATACATAATTAAAGTTAATAAACATATTTAAAACGAAGAAATAATAGTTAGAATATTTTATTTTAATCTGTTGACGGGGTCGAACTGTCCAGCGGTCAAAGTGTCGCGGGGTTGAAGTGTCGTGGGGTTGAACTGCCCGGGGTCGAAATGGTGGGGTCGAACTGTCCGGTGTCAAACTCTCCGAGGTCGAACTGTCCGGTGTCAAACTCTCCGGGGGTCGAACTGTCCGGTGTCAAACTGTCCGGTGTCAAACTGTCCGGAGTCAAACTCTCCGGGGGTCGAAATGGTGGGGTCGAACTGTCCGGTGTCAAACTGTCCGGAGTCAAACTCTCCGGGGGTCAAAATGGTGTGGTCGAACTGTCCGGTATCAAACTATCCGGAGTCAAACTCTCCGGGGGTCGAACTGTCCGGGATCGAACTGCCCGGGGTCGAAATGGTGGCGTCGAACTGCCCGGGGTCGAACTGTCCGGTGTCAAACTGTCCGGTGTCAAACTGTCCGGAGTCAAACTCTCCGGGGGTTGAAATGGTGGGGTCGAACTGTCCGGTGTCAAACTGTCCGGTGTCAAACTCTCCGGGGGTCAAACTGTCCGGTGTCAAACTGTCCGGTGTCAAACTCTCCGGGGGTCAAAATGGTGTGGTCGAACTGTCCGGTGTCAAACTATCCGGAGTCAAACTCTCCGGGGGTCGAACTGTCCGGGATCGAACTGCCCGGGGTCGAAATGGTGGCGTCGAACTGCCCGGGGTCGAACTGTCCGGTGTCAAACTGTCCGGTGTCAAACTCTCCGGAGTCAAACTCTCCGGGGGTTGAAATGGTGGGGTTGAACTGTCCGGTGTCAAACTGTCCGGTGTCAAACTCTCCGGGGGTCGAACTGTCCGGTGTCAAACTGTCCGGTGTCAAACTCTCCGCGGGTTGAACTGTCCGGTGTCAAACTGTCCGGAGTCCAACTCTCCGGGGGTCGAAATGTTGTGGTCGAACTGTCCGGTGTCAAACTCTCTGGGGTCGAACTGTCCGGTGTCAAACTGTCCGGTGTCAAACTGTCCGGAGTCAAACTCTTCGGGGTCGAAATGGTGTGGTCGAACTGCCCGGTGTCAAACTGTCCGGTGTCAAACTGTCCGGTGTCAAACTGTCTGGAGTCAAACTCTCCGGGGGTCGAAATGGTGGGGTCGAACTATCCGGTGTCAAACTGTCCGGAGTCAAACTCTCCGGGGGTCAAAATGGTGTGGTCGAACTGTCCGGTATCAAACTATCCGGAGTCAAACTCTCCGGGGGTCGAACTGTCCGGGATCGAACTGCCCGGGGTCGAAATGGTGGCGTCGAACTGCCCGGGGTCGAACTGTCCGGTGTCAAACTGTCCGGTGTCAAACTGTCCGGAGTCAAACTCTCCGGGGGTTGAAATGGTGGGGTCGAACTGTCCGGTGTCAAACTGTCCGGTGTCAAACTCTCCGGGGGTCAAACTGTCCGGTGTCAAACTGTCCGGTGTCAAACTCTCCGGGGGTCAAAATGGTGGGGTCGAACTGTCCGGTGTCAAACTATCCGGAGTCAAACTCTCCGGGGGTCGAACTGTCCGGGATCGAACTGCCCGGGGTCGAAATGGTGGCGTCGAACTGCCCGGGGTCGAACTGTCCGGTGTCAAACTGTCCGGTGTCAAACTCTCCGGAGTCAAACTCTCCGGGGGTTGAAATGGTGGGGTTGAACTGTCCGGTGTCAAACTGTCCGGTGTCAAACTCTCCGGGGGTCGAACTGTCCGGTGTCAAACTGTCCGGTGTCAAACTCTCCGCGGGTTGAACTGTCCGGTGTCAAACTGTCCGGAGTCCAACTCTCCGGGGGTCGAAATGTTGTGGTCGAACTGTCCGGTGTCAAACTCTCTGGGGTCGAACTGTCCGGTGTCAAACTGTCCGGTGTCAAACTGTCCGGAGTCAAACTCTTCGGGGTCGAAATGGTGTGGTCGAACTGTCCGGTGTCAAACTGTCCGGTGTCAAACTGTCTGGAGTCAAACTCTCCGGGGGTCGAAATGGTGGGGTCGAACTATCCGGTGTCAAACTGTCCGGTGTCAAACTGTCCGGTGTCAAACTCTCCGGGGATCGAACTGTCCGGGATCGAACTGCCCGGAGTCGAAATGGTAGCGTCGAACTGCCCGGGGTCGAACTGTCCGGTGTCAAACTCTCCGGTGTCAAACTGTCCGGTGTCAAACTGTCCGGAGTCAAACTCTCCGGGGTCGAAATGGTGGGGTCGAACTGTCCGGGGTCGAACTGTCCGGGTCAAACTGTCCGAGTCAAACTCTCCGGGGTCGAAATGGTGGGGTCGAACTATCCGGTGTCAAACTGTCCGGAGTCAAACTCTCCGGGGTCAAAATGGTGTGGTCGAACTGTCCGGTATCAAACTATCCGGAGTCAAACTCTCCGGGGTCGAACTGTCTGGGATCGAACTGCCCGGGGTCGAAATGGTGGCGTCGAACTGCCCGGGGTCGAACTGTCCGGTGTCAAACTGTCCGGTGTCAAACTGTCCGGAGTCAAACTCTCCGGGGGTTGAAATGGTGGGGTCGAACTGTCCGGTGTCAAACTGTCCGGTGTCAAACTCTCCGGGGGTCAAACTGTCCGGTGTCAAACTGTCCGGTGTCAAACTCTCCGGGGGTCAAAATGGTGGGGTCGAACTGTCCGGTGTCAAACTATCCGGAGTCAAACTCTCCGGGGTCGAACTGTCCGGGATCGAACTGCCCGGGGTCGAAATGGTGGCGTCGAACTGCCCGGGGTCGAACTGTCCGGTGTCAAACTGTCCGGTGTCAAACTCTCCGAGTCAAACTCTCCGGGGTTGAAATGGTGGGGTTGAACTGTCCGGTGTCAAACTGTCCGGTGTCAAACTCTCCGGGGGGGTCGAACTGTCCGGTGTCAAACTGTCCGGTGTCAAACTCTCCGCGGGTTGAACTGTCCGGTGTCAAACTGTCCGGAGTCCAACTCTCCGGGGGTCGAAATGTTGTGGTCGAACTGTCCGGTGTCAAACTCTCTGGGGTCGAACTGTCCGGTGTCAAACTGTCCGGTGTCAAACTGTCCGAGGTCAAACTCTTCGGGTCGAAATGGTGTGGTCGAACTGTCCGGTGTCAAACTGTCCGGTGTCAAACTGTCTGGAGTCAAACTCTCCGGGGGTCGAAATGGTGGGGTCGAACTATCCGGTGTCAAACTGTCCGGTGTCAAACTGTCCGGTGTCAAACTCTCCGGGGATCGAACTGTCCGGGATCGAACTGCCCGGAGTCGAAATGGTGGCGTCGAACTGCCCGGGGTCGAACTGTCCGGTGTCAAACTGTCCGGTGTCAAACTGTCCGGAGTCAAACTCTCCGGGGGGTTGAAATGGTGGGGTCGAACTGTCCGGTGTCAAACTGTCCGGTGTCAAACTCTCCGGGGTCAAACTGTCGGGTGTCAAACTGTCCGGTGTCAAACTCTCCGGGGTCAAAATGGTGTGGTCGAACTGTCCGGTGTCAAACTATCCGGAGTCAAACTCTCCGGGGGTCGAACTGTCCGGGATCGAACTGCCCGGGGTCGAAATGGTGGCGTCGAACTGCCCGGGGTCGAACTGTCCGGTGTCAAACTGTCCGGTGAGTCAAACTCTCCGGAGTCAAACTCTCCGGGGGTTGAAATGGTGGGGTTGAACTGTCCGGTGTCAAACTGTCCGGTGTCAAACTCTCCGGGGGTCGAACTGTCCGGTGTCAAACTGTCCGGTGTCAAACTCTCCGCGGGTTGAACTGTCCGGTGTCAAACTGTCCGGGTCCAACTCTCCGGGGTCGAAATGTTGTGGTCGAACTGTCCGGTGTCAAACTCTCTGGGGTCGAACTGTCCGGTGTCAAACTGTCCGGTGTCAAACTGTCCGGAGTCAAACTCTTCGGGGTCGAAATGGTGTGGTCGAACTGCCCGGTGTCAAACTGTCCGGTGTCAAACTGTCC
Source organism: Bulinus truncatus (assembly GCA_021962125.1). NCBI lineage: Eukaryota > Metazoa > Mollusca > Gastropoda > Planorbidae > Bulinus > Bulinus truncatus. Next base: position 255,316 of record JAGDYQ010000431.1, on the reverse strand, counting down.
GGTGTGCAAACTGTCTGGAGTCAAACTCTCCAGGGTCGAAATGGTGGGGTCGAACTATCCGGGTGTCAAACTGTCCGGAGTCAAACTCTCCGGGGGTCAAAATGGTGTGGTCGAACTGTCCGGTATCAAACTATCCGGAGTCAAACTCTCCGGGGGTCGAACTGTCCGGGATCGAACTGCCCGGGGTCGAAATGGTGGCGTCGAACTGCCCGGGTCGAACTGTCCGGTGTCAAACTGTCCGTGTCAAACTGTCCGGAGTCAAACTCTCCGGGGGTTGAAATGGTGGGGTCGAACTGTCCGGTGTCAAACTGTCCGGTGTCAAACTCTCCGGGGTCAAACTGTCCGGTGTCAAACTGTCCGGTGTCAAACTCTCCGGGGGTCAAAATGGTGGGGTCGAACTGTCCGGTGTCAAACTATCCGGAGTCAAACTCTCCGGGGGTCGAACTGTCCGGGATCGAACTGCCCGGGGTCGAAATGGTGGCGTCGAACTGCCCGGGGTCGAACTGTCCGGTGTCAAACTGTCCGGTGTCAAACTCTCCGGAGTCAAACTCTCCGGGGGGTTGAAATGGTGGGGTTGAACTGTCCGGTGTCAAACTGTCCGGTGTCAAACTCTCCGGGGGGGTCGAACTGTCCGGTGTCAAACTGTCCGGTGTCAAACTCTCCGCGGGTTGAACTGTCCGGTGTCAAACTGTCCGGAGTCCAACTCTCCGGGGGTCGAAATGTTGTGGTCGAACTGTCCGGTGTCAAACTCTCGGGGGTCGAACTGTCCGGTGTCAAACTGTCCGGTGTCAAACTGTCCGGAGTCAAACTCTTCGGGGTCGAAATGGTGTGGTCGAACTGTCCGGTGTCAAACTGTCCGGTGTCAAACTGTCTGGAGTCAAACTCTCCGGGGGTCGAAATGGTGGGGTCGAACTTCATCGGTGTCAAACTGTCCGGTGTCAAACTGTCCGGTGTCAAACTCTCCGGGGATCGAACTGTCCGGGATCGAACTGCCCGGAGTCGAAATGGCCAGCGTCGAACTGCCCGGGGTCGAACTGTCCGGTGTCAAACTCTCCGGTGTCAAACTGTCCGGTGTCAAACTGTCCGGAGTCAAACTCTCCGGGGGTCGAAATGGTGGGGTCGAACTGTCCGGGGTCGAACTGTCCGGGGTCAAACTGTCCGGAGTCAAACTCTCCGGGGGTCGAAATGGTGGGGTCGAACTATCCGGTGTCAAACTGTCCGGAGTCAAACTCTCCGGGGGTCAAAATGGTGTGGTCGAACTGTCCGGTATCAAACTATCCGGAGTCAAACTCTCCGGGGGTCGAACTGTCTGGGATCGAACTGCCCGGGGTCGAAATGGTGGCGTCGAACTGCCCGGGGTCGAACTGTCCGGTGTCAAACTGTCCGGTGTCAAACTGTCCGGAGTCAAACTCTCCGGGGGTTGAAATGGTGGGGTCGAACTGTCCGGTGTCAAACTGTCCGGTGTCAAACTCTCCGGGGGTCAAACTGTCCGGTGTCAAACTGTCCGGTGTCAAACTCTCCGGGGGTCAAAATGGTGGGGTCGAACTGTCCGGGAGGTCAAACTATCCGGAGTCAAACTCTCCGGGGTCGAACTGTCCGGGGATCGAACTGCCCGGGGTCGAAATGGTGGCGTCGAACTGCCCGGGGTCGAACTGTCCGGTGTCAAACTGTCCGGTGTCAAACTCTCCGGAGTCAAACTCTCCGGGGGTTGAAATGGTGGGGTTGAACTGTCCGGTGTCAAACTGTCCGGTGTCAAACTCTCCGGGGGTCGAACTGTCCGGTGTCAAACTGTCCGGTGTCAAACTCTCCGCGGGTTGAACTGTCCGGTGTCAAACTGTCCGGAGTCCAACTCTCCGGGGGTCGAAATGTTGTGGTCGAACTGTCCGGTGTCAAACTCTCTGGGGTCGAACTGTCCCGTGTCAAACTGTCCGGTGTCAAACTGTCCGGAGTCAAACTCTTCGGGGTCGAAATGGTGTGGTCGAACTGTCCGGTGTCAAACTGTCCGGTGTCAAACTGTCTGGAGTCAAACTCTCCGGGGGTCGAAATGGTGGGGTCGAACTATCCGGTGTCAAACTGTCCGGTGTCAAACTGTCCGGTGTCAAACTCTCCGGGGATCGAACTGTCCGGGATCGAACTGCCCGGAGTCGAAATGGTGGCGTCGAACTGCCCGGGGTCGAAATGGTAGCGTCGAACTGCCCGGGGTCGAACTGTCCGGTGTCAAACTCTCCGGTGTCAAACTGTCCGGTGTCAAACTGTCCGGAGTCAAACTCTCCGGGGGTCGAAATGGTGGGGTCGAACTGTCCGGGGTCGAACTGTCCGGGGTCAAACTGTCCGGAGTCAAACTCTCCGGGGGTCGAAATGGTGGGGTCGAACTGTCAGGGGTCAAATTGTCCGGTGTAAATTTTTTTTGTACCGGGTCAAACTTTTGAGGTTTGAAAAGTCCGGCCACCCGCACATTTACCACTTTTGTATGGGGGGGGGGGGGAACTCATTTAATCGCCTTTTTGTTTTGTTTTTCTAAGTTATTTTATTTATGTATTTGTTTATTTGTTTCTTATTCAGGCAGAGTTATTGCAAGCCGGATAGTCCAGAGCTTACTGTTTACTATTTAACTAATGATAGAAATGAGATGTGTCAGCCAGGGGCGCAACCAGTATGTTGATGTTGGTAGGGTCCAAAATATTAGGTAAGATGAAAATTGGTATGTCTGCCCCCCCCCCCCCAATTTTGGTAGGTTCGAACACCAGTGGCTAGATTTTTGGTAGGGTCCAGACCCACACGACCCGTACATCGGTTGCGCCCATGGTGTCAGCCAGATCCATCAAATGATAACTAAACAAAGCGTCCTTCAGATTTCTGTTTCCATCATATGTTGATATTGATAGAAACGTGAGCTTTCGTTTATACCTTCAGAATTTTTTTGTCTACACCTATAAGGCGAAACATCCAAACAAACTCAATGAAACTTTTGTTTTTTTTTTATTCCCTTAACCGTTGTGGTCGTTGGGGGTGGGGAGGGGGATGAAGAATGGACACATCAACAGATGTGCTTTCGAACGTCTTTTCTCTGGGCTTATAGACTTGGTGGCGCCCATCTCCTCTCCAATACAACTTTAATATGACTTGAAACTCAACAGTATGAATTTCAAACATAATTCTTTCCATTTTACAGTTAATAATAACGTACTGTCGAGTGGATCGATGCGTTCTACAATTACCTCTGAAATGCTGTCTGGCTATTTTACCACACTGTCTTCTTTATTTCCGTGTCGTTCAGGGGTACTCAAACTAACGGTAGTGTCACTTACTTACTCTCAAACCTGAATCTAGTCATGTCTCATATAACCCTGCATTTCGTAACACCGCATGCAATTTTGGTGTTAGAGAGTAATTCAAGGCACACTTTCAGATTTATGAGGGTTCGTTACATATGATTTTCTCAGTTCATCCTCTCCTAACAAATGTACTTTCATTTTTGTCTGCTAGATACGAACATCTGGCTTTCATTTATATTAAACAGATTTCTATTATCAGCAATATCGTGCATTTCTCCGCGAACAGAGAAATGCAGAACTGCTTTCACTAGCGAATCATGATTTGGACTGCACTTCAAACTTCTCCGAGACGGTGCAGCTGCTTTCGCCACAATATGTAGTAAACAGATGTTCACTTTCAGCTATGCCAATATTTAAACTATACCTGCCTTCTTCACTAATACGATTAGATATCGCTCTATCTGTTCACGTGATTGTCACGATAAGTTTATTTGAAGGTTAAGATGGTTTCACTAAATTTTTACACACAACACGTCAACAAAGGACTTGTTAATGCTTGACTCCCATGTCAGTACAGAATGTCCCTTATTTGATGCATCTGTCCATATTCCCCTGTGCAGCGGTCTTCAAAGTGCTACAAATCTCTTTATATTGTCTTTCAAACGGTTGTCGGGCGTAGCTGTTGTAAAACTTATCAGCAGGATTTGAACATCTGTCTTCACGCTACCTGACAATGTCAGTCAGTTTGATATGTTTAGAATATTTACAAAGCAATTGGAGAATGTCAATTATATATAAATATATATATATATATATATTACCCTTACCTGTCAAGGTCGCAGGGTAGACATGCTACCATACAGGTATGGTGTTTGACAGTACGAGTGCCACTCCCAACCGGCTAGCCAAGCAGTGTATACACTACCGAACTGCCAGAAAGTTGAGGTGTTCTTGTACATTCCATTAGTAAGAGAGGGTCGAGGTGAGCAAAATACCTACACATCTACCATCTGCGGTTAAATGTTCTGTCGTCCTCATCGATCTTACTCAAGGGGCTATCCTATTTAATAATATTTTTTCTTTTTTTTTTTTTTTAATAAATAATTTTAAAAAAATTTTTTCCCTCATTTTTTAACGCCGCCATTGCCAGCATGGTAGGGTGTAGTGTGCCTACCACACCAGCATTGTTGGCGGCGCTGATGCACGTCTGCCATGCCTACAGAGCGACGGGGTGAGTGTGCCCGCTATCATCTGCAGGGATGGCAGAAAGATGGGTTTTAATCCTTACCCAAACTGGCCAGACCAGCAGGGTATGTGTGCTGCCGATCGACCAGAATGGCAAGGAAAGGGGTTTTTCCTGCCACTCGGACAGAGGGGAGGGTGTAGTGTGCCTGTACCCCCAGCCCGAAATGGCAGGCTGCGCAGGTGTGCTTGAGTGGGACAGAGTGGTAGGGTGTTGTGTGCCGACCACATCCGTCACCACCGCCAGCTGTGAATACTGCGGTCTCGGATAGTCCTCACTGACCACAGTACCACCACCCCCGCAAGTAATGTTTTTTTTCCTGACTAGAGATCCCCTATGATCCATCCCCCGTGGATCATGGTAAGTCTCTCAGACCAGGAAGGAGAGTTCACGAAATATGCCAAAATAATTTGTGATACTCTCCGTTATTTAATCATAGGTAAGAATTTTAAAAATTTAACCGAAGATGCTAAGCGTTGAAAAACACTTATACTTTCTCATAACAATATTTCCTTTTAGGTGTTATATTTTACATATTTAAAACATTATATATATATATATATATATATATATATATATATATATATATATATATATATATAACTTTAATAAGCACTTAAACGTTTTTAAAAATTTAACTTATTTAAAATTTATTTTATATTGTTTGGATGGATTATAACTTTTTAAAAAGTTTCAAATTGGAAAATGTAATTTTTTTTTAATCATCTCCCCTTTTAAAATTATTTTTTAGCTTCGATTTTAAGCAGATGGCGTATAGACCAGGGTCGGTACAGTGCGGCTCTTGGTTTGTTTCTTGTGCTGCTCCCAATGTTATTTAAATTTATTTTTTTTAGTATTATTTCTAAACATTTAAAATTAAATCTTGTCGCACAGATTAATTATTCAATAGTTGCTCATACATATTTTATGGTTTTTGATTTTGTGTCCAGATAGTTGGGTTAGGGACAAATATGTTGGAATCGCCATATAACTGATCAATTCCCTAATTCACGCCATACAACTGATAACACAGGTCCCTATGTCACGCCATACAACTGATCACACAGGCTCCTATGTTACGTCATACAACTGATCAAACAGGTCCTATGTCACGTCATACAACTGATCGCACAGGTTCTATGTCACGCCATATAACTGATCACACAGGCTCCTATGTCACGTCATACAAAAGATCACAAAGGTCCCTATATCAAGTCATACAACTGATCACACAGTTCCCTATGTCACGTCATACAACTGATCAAACAGGCTCCTATGCCACGTCATACAACTGATCACACAGGTACCTATGTCACGCCATATAACTGAGCACACAGGCTCCTATGTCACGTCATAAACTGATCACACAATTCCCTATGTCACGCCATACAACTGATCACACAGGTCCCTATGTCACGCCATATAACTGATCGCACAGGCTCCTATGTCACGTCATACAACTGATCACACAGGTCCCTATGTCACGTCATACAACAGATCACACAGGTCCCTATGTCACGCCATATAACTGATCACACAGGCTCCTATGTCACGTTTTACAACTGATCACACAGGTCCCTATGTCACGTCATACAACAGATCACACAGGTCCCTATGTCACGCCATACAACTGATCACACAGGTCCCTATGTCACGCCATACAACTAAGCGTCGTATTAGTGCAGATGGTAAAAATATGGATCAAACGTTTGATGTTTTTTTGAAAAGTTGCACATCATTTAGTTTAGATATGGACGAGTCTAGTTTACATTTGGACGATTCTACTTTAGTTCTGGACGAGCCTACAACATTCAGGATATTCCATATCTTTATATCTATGGGATGTTCCACAATTAAGAATTTTGTACGCAAAAGTGTAAAGGAAAAAATTCCGAAAGTATTTTTGATTTATAGAAACCTCCGATAAAACGACGATAGAAATTAATTCGATGAAATAATGAAAATGTCGGCAACTTATAAAGGATGCTTTTGACGGAGTGCCAACAGTGATATGGAAAAACAAAGCCCTCATTTCGTCAATTAAAAATTGAGCCGAAAACTTCACCATACATGCTCACAGCAAGATTCACCGCGAGCCTGCAATATTCACTGCGAGCCTCTCACAGCTTTCACTTTTATCATTCAACTTGTTTTCTCCTGTAATTATAGTTTTGAATACCAGATTTAATTTTTGTTTTATTCAACTGAGACATCAAAGTCTTCGGATTGTATGTGTTTTTTTTTTTTTTTTTAAATATGGCTTAAAGATTAGAATAGCAGACGGTCCAATTATTCGCTCATATTCTATTAGATACGTCTGCTATCTATATGAACAATTCATTTTTTTTTTATTTTACCATAATGAGTGATGCTGTTTTTTTTTTTCTAAGGTGGGGGTGGCGGGGCAGATAATGTTTAATTTATAGTGGACTGGATGTGTAGTTGTTTTTATTTTATTTTTTCAGCTACTTTATATGCCTTTATTTTTTTTTTAATTGTCTATCTTCCGGATGTGACGAATTAATGTTTGGGCGTTGATGTTGTTGATTGTTTTTCAATTGTATTGGTGTGACGTTTTGCGCGCGCATGTATAGGTGTGTTGATGTATGCGTGTGTCTGTGTGAGCAAGCGAGCGTGTTCCTGTCCCAGACGCACGGTTAGTGGAAACGGAGGGGAACATATTTAATAAACTTGTGAGTCTGTTGACATGAGCTGGTGATTGGACAGTTTACGAGGCAACGGGGCAAAAGGTGAAAATATGGAAGATAACTCTTGACTCAAATGAACAAGCTAATACAGCTGTGTGAGGCAAAAACGTATCCCAGTTCGACGTGACCAGTGGTCCAGCCTGTGGGTGATGCCAATGGCAGTCTTTGGTGTTGCTGCTAGAGCTACTTTCCCCAGGCCTTGTGCCTGAGAGGGGGGGGTCGCCATACGAAATGATAGAGGACGGTCATGTGGTAAGACGCTCGGCTGTTGACTTGAAGGACACGGGTTTGATCTCCAGTGAGAACCGAGGGAAATGTTCAGATCATAGGGAAAGTTCCCTCCATGTCTCCCCTGGTGCCTTCGTGGTGATTGCACTATCGGTTATGGTGAGGATGAAAGAAGGGCGCTGCAAAAACAGTCCCCAAGTGGTTTATACGATCTACGAGATAAAAAAAAATCTCCTTACAGGGACTTCACAGATGAGAAATGATTGTGATTGTAACAGATAAATGTTTGCTCAAGGATATATTTATCAGGACTCCTCATATTACCCTTTCCCTACGCCCCACCCAGTACCGTTGCGAGCTTAACTCGCGCCCGGGGCACAATACCTTTTTAATAACCTTTTTAGCGCCCCCCAACACATTTGAAAATCATATAATAATAGTATATGTAAAATATACCATTTGGCGCCCCCTTTGTGAGTGGCGCCCGGGGCATGATGTCCTCCCTTTCCCCCCTCGCTACGCCTCTGCGCCCCACGTACTTCTAAAGCCGCTCCTGGAATAATTATAATCTGTACTGTTAATTTATGACTTTTTTTTTCAAAGCTTACAAAAACAAATTATTCCCAACTCCAGTAGGGTTTGAACAAATCAAACCGAATGTGTTAGTAAGTTAATCACTTCGTTATGAGGCATTGTTTTAAAAAAATAATAATCCTGGGTGGGGGGGAGGGGTTGTATTAAATTGCTCCAATTGTGCCTAAGGGTTCAAAATAGAAAAAGCTCGTTTTACAGAGAATAAGTTAAAGGATTACTTACTATGACGTAAATGTTAATGAATTCTCAGTCTAAATGTGGACGTCACGGGGCTGGCAGTAAATATCAGATGATTGTGGGCTACTGGTGTCCTGGCTAGATATAAAAATCATTTAATTATCATTTTTGAACCAATGAAATGAAGAAAGAAAAAAGAGTAAAAGAAAGAAAAAAATCGTTTGAAATTTTGTTTACTGCCGACAGACAACCTAATGAAATAAATCGATGGTATGATATCATAAGTAGTGTAGTCTGGGTAACTGGGTGGCGCGTTAGTCGTGTGCCAGATGTCCGCGTTGTAGGTTAAGGAAGAGCTCAAATCTACGACCAGCCTTGGCAAAAAGTCATGTCTCCCGTGGTGCCTTAGAAGCCAGTACACACTCGACCCTGCTGAAGTTGAAAGGGTTCTACACTACAAAAAAAACCCTTCCTGTTAGTGGTATACAGGGTGTGACGAGATAAACATCACGCCGATAGCTAGTCACATGGGTAAGGCAAACTAGGTGACGTCATAGACTCCCCCTCCCCCGCTGCCGCCCCTCCCACTGCTTAAGGACCCACCCCCTTCACTGCACCATTAAATACTGATATCAAGGCCGCCCAATAGGTACATTTGATAAGGGAGACTTCAATATTTCTGAAAGGCTCTTCCTAGCTTCACAAAAAGCTTTGATCTCATCTTTTAAAGGATTTTTGTTATTTCCAGCGGCTCTCAAAGTTTGGGTGGATTTGCGAGTTTCTTTTTTTTAAGGCGATCCCCAAAAAAACGTTAATCATTTATTTGTATTGCTTATGTATATATGTGGGACGGAGGCCGAGTGGTGTAGATAATCGACTGTCGACCTGATAGTCCTGGGTTCGATCCTCGGTGAAGCCCATGGAATTTTTCCTGGTGAAATTCGGTGCACAGTCGTCCCACAAGTCGACCCAGCTTTAAATGGGTACCTGACTTTAAGTTGGGGAAGTAAAGGCGGCTGGGCGTTGTTGTGCTAACCACACAACCCCTTCATATGCCGAGGTTAGGGCTAAGGGAACTTTTTTATGTATATATATATAGTTTTATTTTTCATTCTTTACATGTGGATGAGTGTGTGTGTGTGTGTGTGGTGTATGTCTGTGAACTTCCTGTAAGGATGAGATGAAACGTCTTAGACCGTTTAAACTTATAAACCACCAATAGGACGTTTTTTGTTGTTGTTTTTTTGTGATGCCCTTCTTTTATCCCCTCTATAGCCGATAGTGCAATGGCAATAGAGGCACCGCGGGAGATATAGCAGGGATTTAAGCCATGACCCGAAAATTATTTGGTCCTCACAGGAGATCGAACACTCAGGTTTACAGTCGAGCGCTTTACCACACGACCATTCGTGGGACGCGAAAACCAAGAATGTCGTAGTGTGTTGCAAAAAAGTTTAGGAAGAACGGTATTAAACAGAAATATAAGAAATAATAAAATATTCGATTTCAATTGAAAAAAAACAAGATATCGCATAGAGAAGGGGGCATATGTGAGTAATCGATACTGAAATGTGAATTAATTCCGTATCTACGTTTGTAAATTGCTGCTTCATTAGCTGTATCTATCTGGCCAGGACCTTCAGTTGAAGAAGTAATCGATCATCGCCCTATGTAATCGTCAGCCATTTTTTTTATTTAACGATCTTTTGACATATTTTTCTTTTTGAATGTAAACAGAAAAATGACTCGTTGCTTAGCAACCGATTTGCAAGTTTTTTAAAGTGACATATTATACGATATTCAAGTAGAAATCAGAACATTTGAAATGCTATTCAGTGGCCGGTTCTGAGACAAAAATAGATTTGTGGTAGATGTGTGGTATATGTGTGGTATGTATGTGGTATATATGTGGAGTATATGTAAGATATATGTGTGGTACATGTGCTGTGACACCAAAACCATCTGCGTCATACTTATTATTTAACGTGCAGATATAAAAAAATGTACTGATTCGCGCTATAGACGAATGCGACATTAGGCTGTGGAAGTATTGGTTAGGAATAGTCATACCAATAGCCGGCTATGTTATGGGGGTGTATCAGGGATATGAATAGTCATACCAATAGCCGGGTATGTAATGGGGGTGTGTCAAGGATAGGAATAGTCATACCAATAGCCGATGTTATGGGGGTGTGTTAGGGCTAGGAATAGTCATACCAATAGCCGCCTATGTTATTGGTCGGCAAGCTATACAGCTGTATCTACAATTATTATATTACAATCAGCCAGTAAAACATTTTCAAGGATTATTTCCTAAATATTTAGCTGTTCATTATACGTTCTGGGGGGGGGGGGTCCAAAACGAGTTGGTGCTTAAGGCATCAAGCTAAGGCCTTAAGAATTCAAAGTTTTTCAAGGACTCAATATATTTTTTTCAAACGGACTCCCTATTCGATCTTTAAGGACCACCAAACTTCATTTTGCCTAGGGGCCCATACAAAATACGAAAACATAAATCATACTGAATAGTAGGAGCGGAGGGGGGGCGGGGTGATTTACGCACATTAGGTGAGGAAATGGAAGTGGGTGTGTCATTGGTTGGTTGAGGTGGGTGTGTCATTGGTTGGTTGAGGTGGGTGTGTCATTGGTTGGTTGAGGTGGGTGTGTCATTGGTTGGTTGAGATGGGTGTGTCATTGGTTGGTTGAGGTGGGTGTGTCATTGGTTGGTTGAGGTGGGTGTGTCATTGGTTGGTTGAGGTGGGTGTGTCATTGGTTGGTTGAGGTGGATGTGTCATTGGTTGGTTGAGGTGGGTGTGTCATTGGTTGGTTGAGGTGGGTGTGCCATTGGTTGGTTGAGGTGGGTGTGTCATTGGTTGGTTGAGGTGAGTGTGATCTGTTGGTATTAAAAAAAAAGTAAAGTTCCCTTAGCCCAAACGTGCCATCGTGGCAGATGAAGTGTAGTTAGCACAACGCCCAGCCGCTTTTACTTCCCCCAACTTAAAGCTGGGTGGAATTGTTGGACGACTTTGAAACAAATTTCACCTTGGAAAAAATCCCCCATGGTTCTCTCCGAGGATCGAAACCAGGACTCCCAGGTCAACAGTCGTTGTTGGTATTAAGTGAAACCTTTATGAATGTCATAAGTCTACCTCGTCATGACCGGGTTTGTGCTGATCAAGCGAATAGTGGGGGGGGGGGGAATGGGCTAGGCTGGCAGCAGTAAACAAGGATCTTATTATAATTAGGAGGATTAGGGCGTCATTGAAGCTAATTTTACATCTGACTCAATTCCAAACACACACACAGACCCTCCATACCCTTATGGCAGCTAGAGCATTTTGTGGTGCATAGAAACAATGCAGATCCAGTTGAGCCTGTTGATAGGTACAAATAATAATAGACATGACACTTGAAAAAAAAATTCAAATAGCTAATGAGGTTGGTGGTTAGGTGCTTTTGTAGATTAATATGTGGGTAGCTTGCCTTGATCTGCATGTATGTTATTTTTTTTATTTTTTTTTGTGAAAAGTTTAAGATCTCTATATTTCAGTTCGTAGTTTTTTGGGAGTTGGCGATAACTGTTAGTAAAGTACAGTTCAAATTACTCATTGCAAATAAGGATTATTGTTGGGAATAAAATGAATCAGATTAGACAGCTCAAGTCTAATTCAGTGGGCGGCCCCTATGGGGCGTGGCAAGTGGGGCAACCACCCCTGGCCCCACACTTGGAGATTTCTTTGCCACTAGCATAAGAAAACTCCCTTTACCCGGTAAATGACACTTGCCCACTGCCCCACGTACTGCTATGGCCGCCTCTGGTCTCAATTCCTCGAAATGAATACTTATACTAGAGGATTTGGCACTGTTAATGTCACGCAAACGAGGACAACCTAACATGCAAGACAGTAAAGTAAACCAAAATTTCAATAACTATGAAGGCCAACGTGGCATGCTGTACAGAACAAGATGTGACAAGGTGCAAATTCAGACGACAAGAATGGATGAAGGGGGGAAAAAAACGAAAACAGGAAGAAAAAAAAAGATAATATAAAATGAAAGGCACAAAATAGAACTTTCTAGATCAATACCGAATAATGGACTAAAAGCTTGCTTTTATATCAGAGCATGATGGGAATTATGTTGTGGGTGGGAAAGGTGTATATTTTTAAAGCAAGATGGCGTCAACAATCTGGTAAAGTGGAGATAACACCATGGCAGGGCAGGAAGTTGTCCTTCCTTGTTTACGTCTCACGAAAGATTCCCTGTGAAAAGGGAGGCCATTGTGTCTGCGGTGTATTAAGGGGGAAATAAACCATAAAAGCATTATTACCTGAGTCCATCAATAAAATGATGCTAATGAAAAGATGTAGTTAAAAAAATCACTCTGTCCTTGTGTGTGTGTGTGTGGTGTGGTGTGTGTGTGTGTGTGTGTGTCTTTCCTTCACACACGCACGGTGGATAATGTGTTTGTTAGAGTTCCATCATTTCGATTATATTCATATTTGGTAATCATTGCTGGTTAGAGAGAAAAAAAAAATATTATGTGGCAATAGTGCACTATGTGGGAAAAGTGTCTGAGATAATGTTTGGTTAAATACGCTGCAGTTTAGGGAACAGAATGTGAGTTAATGTGCACTTCTCTCGACAACGAATCTAAGATTTTGTTTGGCCTCGACACCATGACATGAGATAATGTACTTAATATTTTATGAAAAAAGAAATTTTTGGGCCCCCCTCAAGCTGGGGGCCCGAAGGGACTTTGGAATTTGGATCCCGTCCCCACACCCTAGGTACTTCTCTGGAGGAAGGTGCCTAGTTAGTCGCTTGTCTATGAAAACGTCATTGATTGAACCATACGGGTGTGTTTGTGTGAATGTGTGAGTGTTTGTGTGTGTGAGGGTGTCTGAGCGTGGTGTATGTGTGTGAGTGTATGTGTCGGTGAGCGAGTGGTGTGTGCGTCGGTGAGTGAGTGTGTGTGTGTCGGTGAGTGAGTGGTGTGTGTGATTTTTTTTATGTATGTGAACGTGTCTGTGAGTGTGTGAGTGGTTTATGTGTGAGTGGTTTAGTAGTTTTGAATTTTCTCCATGAGAGTATGTGTGTGGTGTATGTGCGTGAGTCGTTGTGTGAGTGTATGTGTGTGTGGTGATTGAGTATGTGTGCGGCTGTGTGTGTGTATGTGTGTTGAGTATGTATGTGTTCGGTTGTGTGTGTTGTATGTTTGTTTGCATTCACGTGCGTCATTCTTTTACTGCGCTGGCTCCATTGAAATGATTGAATATTTCATGTGCGTACATGCTAACATCAGTAACGAGACGGATAGAGGGAGCGATCCTTTGTAATGTGTTCATTCCCAACATTTCACCTGATTGTGTAAACCTCTATCGTGAACTTTCAAAGACGTACAAGAACAAAACAAACGAAAAAAAAAATGATTAAAAAGAAAACAACTTCAGAAATTGGTTTCCAGGCAAATCTATGACCAGCAATTACCAAGATGGCCCCTTGAGACAACCTGTTACCATGGCAACCAGGTGGGAGGAGGGGTGGGGGTGTTAATTGAATCAATTGCTAACATTAGGAAAAAGATTTTTTGTTCCCCTCCAGTATTAATAAGACGATTAGGTTTAAATGTGATCTTGTTTGTTTGATTTCTTTTTCTTCCTCTTTTTGAATCAGTTGAACTCAAGTGAGACAAAATATTTAAAAAGAAAAATAGACAGGGATTTTATTTATTATTTTTAATTGGAAAAAAGAAGAATAATGAATTGTTTGTTGTTTTTTCTAGTAAGATTTTTTTTTTAAATGTGGGTTTCTTTATTAATTATTAGTTATTGATTTTATTTTTATAAATGTTTCATTATTTTATTAATTATCGTTGTTGTTTGCGAAGTATGCATTGTGTAAAAACATTATTTTTGTTTATTGTCGTTCGTTTAAGAAAATCATTTCGTTGCCATCAAACTAACGTCTGCTTGACTGTTTCCGTTGAATGCTGGGATTGAATATGACGCATCTTAGTTGAAGAGTTTAGGATAATCCTTCGTGTGAGGTTGCATTCCAAGGGGCATCATCGTCGAGCAAAACAAAAAAATTGAACTCGATTACCTCCCCTTGACCGTTATTATTTTTTTTTTTTTTGTGTTCTTTGACAGAAATTTTTCAAAAACAAAATCACATGTTCGAATCAGCACTAGGTAGATGGGCGCTCATTGCCTCTACACACCCCGCCCCCTTAACCCCCCACCCCCATCCCATTTACTGATGACGCTGGCCAGCTCATAAAAAACTCCAGATGTCAATCAGATTGACATCCAGCCATTATGTCATTGTAAGAGGGAGACGACAACAATGGGGAATATTCAAGAGAGGACGAGCCTCTTCGGTGAATGACCACCTTTACAAGTCGTCTGCCGAGCAGACACAAAAAAAAAAGGAATAGAATTATAAAAAGACAAGTCTTTGAGAGATGAGAGTCTTATGTGGGCTAGAACAGGAAGTGGGGGGGTGGAATAATTGGAAGATGGAGGCCAATCAAAATTGTTGGTCATCGATTGTACGCTAGTTATGACCACTGCGATAGCCTCTACGAAAAATGAGATGATCTGACGGTTATTCCAATAGTCTGTTCTACACTGTGATGGTCACTCATTTTTTGCGGATGCTTACTCATATTTTTTGACGGTCACTATTGTAGATTGTGATGGTCAGTGGTGGTCACTCTATAGCATGATGGGGACTCCCATATTGTGATCGGTGCTCCAATATTGTGATGGGTACTCCCATGTTGTGGTGGGGACTCCCATATTGTGATGGGTGCTCCCACATTGTGATGGGTACTACCATGTTGTGATGGGGACTCACATACTGTGATGGGTGCTCCCATATTGTGATGGGTACTCCCATGTTGTGATGAGTACTCCATATTGTGATGGGTGCTCCCATATTGTGATGGGTACTCCCTAGTTTTGATGAGTACTCCCATATTGTGATTGGGACTCTTATATGTGGATGGTCCTTTTAACTCATTGATGTCACTTATACATTTTGTCATGGTCAGTCATGGTCACTACTATACGCATCGATATTCAAGACTTTTTAAAAACAGTGATTTTTTTTAGCGATTTCAGGATGATGTAGTCTTATCAAAAGTTAATTTAGTATCGTACACAAAGGAGTGTTCTGGGAACTGCGTAATTACAGCCACATCTGGTTGGTTGACGACATAGCCGATTTAAAACACTGGGATAAATTTGTCAACTAAGTTCATTTGTCAACACGGTTGATATGTGACAACGTACTCTCACCCACTTGTCTAGTCTCACTTTCACCCACTTGTCTATTCTCACTCTCACCCACTCGTCTAGTCTCACTTTCACCCACTTGTCAAGTCTCACTCTCACCCACTTCTCTAGTCTCACTTTTACCGACTTGTCTAGACTCACTCTCACCCACTTGTCAAGTCTCATTTTCACCCACTTCTCTAGTCTCACTTTCACCCATTTGTCAAGTCTCACTTTCAACCACTTCTCTAGTCTCACTCTCACCGACTTGTCTAGACTCACTCTCACCCACTTGTCAAGTCTCACTTTCATCCAATTGTCTAGTCTCATTCTCACCCACTTCTCTAGTGTCACATTCACCCATTTGTCAAGTCTCACTTCCACCCACTTCTCTAGACTCACTCTCACCCACTTCTCTAGTCTCACTCTCACCGACTTGTCTAGACACACTCTCATCCACTTGTCAAGTCTCACTTTCCTCAAATTGTCTAGTCTCATTCTCACCCACTTCTCTAGTCTCACTTTCACCCACTTGTCTAGTCTCACTTTCACCCACTTCTCTAGTCCCACTCTCACCGACTTCTATAGTCTCACTTTCACCCATTTGTCAAGTCTCACTTTTACCCACTTCTCTAGTCTCACTTACACCCATTTGTCAAGTCTCACTTTCACCCACTTGTCTAGTCTCACTTTCACCCACTTTTCTAGTCTCACTTTCACCCACTTCTCTAGTCTCACTCTCACCCATTTGTCAAGTCTCACTTTCACCCACTTGTCTAGTCTCACTTTCACCCACTTTTCTAGTCTCACTTTCACCCACTTCTCTAGTCTCACTCTCACCGACTTCTATAGTCTCACTTTCACCCACTTCTCTAGTCTCACTCTCACCCACTTGTCTAGTCTCACACTCACCCACTTGTCTAGTCTCACTCTCACCCACTTGTCTAGTCTCACTTTCACCCATTTGTCAAGTCTCACTTTCACCCACTTCTCTAGTCTCACTCTCACCGACTTGTCTAGACTCACTTTCACCCATTTGTCAAGTCTCACTTTCACTCACTTCTCTAGTCTCACTCTCACCGACTGGTCTAGACTCACTCTCACCCACTTGTCAAGTCTCACTTTCATCCAATTGTCTAGTCTCATTCTCACCCACTTCTCTAGTCTCACTTTCACCCACTTCTCTAGTCTCACTTTCACCCACTTCTCAAGTCTCACTTTCATCCAATTGTCTAGTCTCATTCTCACCCATTTGTCAAGGTTCACTTTCACCCACATGTCTAGTCTCATTCTCACCCACTCGTCTAGTCTCACTTTCACCCACTTGTCTAGTCTCACTCTCACCCACTCGTCTAGTCTCAATCTCACCCACTCGTCTAGTCTCACTCTCACCCACTTGTCAAGTCTCATTTTCACCCACTTGTCTAGTCTCACTTTCACCCACTCGTCTAGTCTCACTTTCACCCACTCGTCTAGACTCACTCTCACCCATTCGTCTAGTCTCACTTTCACCCACTTGTCTAGTCTCACTCTCACCCACTTCTCTAGTCTCAGTCTCACCCACTTCTCTAGTCTCACTCTCACCCACTTGTCTAGTCTCACTTCCACCCACTTGTCTAGTCTCAGTCTCACCCACTTCTCTAGTCTCACTTTCACCCGCTTGTCTAGTCTCAGTCTCACCCACTTGTCTAGTCTCACTTTCACCCACTTGTCTAGTCTCAGTCTCACCGACTTGTCTAGACTCACTCTCACCCACTTATCAAGTCTCACTTTCATCCAATTGTCTAGTCTCATTCTCACCCACTTCTCTAGTCTCACTTTCACCCACTTGTCAAGTCTCACTTTCATCCAATTGTCTAGTCTCATTCTCACCCATTTGTCAAGTCTCACTTTCACCCACATGTCTAGTCTCACTGTCACTCACTTGTCTAGTCTCACTCTCACCCACTTGTCTAGTCTCACTCTCACCCACTCGTCTAGTCTCACTCTCACCCACTCGTCTAGTCTCACTCTCATCCATTCGTCTAGTCTCACTTTCACCCACTTCTCTATTCTCACTCTCACCCACTTCTCTAGTCTCACTTTCACCCACTTGTCTAGTCTCAGTCTCACCCACTTCTCTAGTCTCACTCTCACCCACTTGTCTAGTCTCACTCTCACCCACTTGTCTAGTCTCAGTCTCACTTACTTCTCTAGTCTCACTTTCACCCACTTGTCTAGTCTCAGTCTCACCCACTTCTCTAGTCTCACTTTCACCCACTTGTCTAGTCTCAGTCTCACCCACTTCTCTAGTCTCACTTTCACCCACTTGTCTAGTCTCAGTCTCACCCACTCATCTAGTCTCACTTTCACCCACTTGTCTAGTCTCAGTCTTACTCTCACCCATTTGTCAAGTCTCACTTTCACCCACTTGTCTAG
This sequence comes from Bulinus truncatus, assembly GCA_021962125.1. Lineage (NCBI taxonomy): Eukaryota > Metazoa > Mollusca > Gastropoda > Planorbidae > Bulinus > Bulinus truncatus. The sequence continues at coordinate 237,393 of JAGDYQ010000431.1, read as the reverse complement.
TCTCACTTTCACCCACTTGTCTAGTCACACCAATGTATCAGTTTCACTCATTAGTCTAGTATCAATGTCACACTTATTTTCATTCTCCCGTTCATGTTTCTCAAATTTCACAAAATGGCAAAAACAACAAAATGAAATAAGAGTCGTGTCCCCTTTTTTTCTCTTCTGCTGTGTCAAAGGTCACAGAAGTAAGTATCGTATTGTCCCATCGCCTCCACCGCCCCCCCTCACTGCACCACGTCCAGGCAATCCAATCTCTCACGGCCGATCTTCTGCAACTTCTGCACGCGATGAATAATTTATCTCTATCAATACCTTTCTATTTGTTTTTGAGATTTCTTTTCTCCCCATCCCTCTGTCCCCATCACACAAACCTTTCTCTCTCTCTCTGTCTCTCTCTCTCTCTCTGTCTCTCTCTCTCTCTCTCTCTTTCTCTCTCTTTCTCTCTCTCTCTTTCTCTCTCTCTCTCTCTCTCTCTCTCTCTCTCGGGACGTCTGGGATTGCCTCCACCTGTCACTGAATACAGTCGTGACATTTGCAGCTATCTTGTCATTTGTCATCTTATTGGCATTAGGCGTCCCCCCCCCCACCTCTTACGTTTGATGTTCTAATTTGTGTCTGTCTAACTAGTTCCTTCTGTTTAAACAGAAAGGGGGGAAAAAACGCCCTGTCCTCTTCATTAATGCACCACGGTCCGTCCCCCCCCCCGCCCTGTCCTCTTCATTAATGCACCACAGTTTCCTCCATAACGATCAATATTATCCTTAGTACGTGTATCTCGTCTGTTTATACTTCATATTAATGCACCGGTTCCCAACATTTATCGCGACAGTATCCGACAGGGTGCGTATGTAAGTCAGCTGGTCCACCTCACACGTAAGTACGCGAATAAGTGTACTTATGTTCATAACGTAATGTGCTTACCTTTTTTTTAATGCGAAACTTCTTGAGGCACGCGCTTTTTGTTTAGGAGATGAGTCGCTCTGAAATCTGGCGACCTTCTTCAAACTCATTGATTGTTTTAAATCAGGGGTGGGGGAACTACGGCCTGCGGGTCGCATGCGGCCCTCAGAGTATATTATGCGGCCCGAACGTGAGTACAGTTTGCGGTCCTATGTCGATGTTAATTCTCTTTGTTTAGATTTTCGCTATATTATTGAAATTTGATTCGAACCTAGGGATATTAAATCAGTTTTACGGCTCCAGAATATTAGCTAGAGCTGCTTGACCTATAAGCAGATTATGACCTGAAGGGAAAGTTCAAGTCAATTCTGGAGTTTTCAGGATGTTTGCCAGCAGCGGCATTCCCACACCTAAAAAAACTTTGCTGTCAAGCTTTAGTCACTATGTGAGCTCACATACATTTGTGAGCAAGGATTTTCTTGTATGAAAATAAACAAGTCTAAGAACAGATCGATGTTGAATTACTGCAATTTAAATTCAGTCATGCTATTCACAAAAAGTAAACTGGTTCCACAGTTCAAGAACATAATCCCAAAATTGTGAACAGTTACATACTTCTCCTTAATTGTAATTGTACTATGTGGTCATGTTGTATGTAAATTAAGTTCCTTCATTTTCATAATCATCATGACATATAACAATAAACTTTTGTTGAAAAAATTATGAATAGTAAAGTCTTATTACCAAATTAGCGACTGGTTTAGCTCGAATTTTAAAATGTAATGTGCATGTGTAATAGAGTGTGAATGTGAAATAAAATGCCAAATACATGGTTAATATCTTTAATTCATATTTTCATACGTTGTAAATTGTAATTGAAGTAGACAAAATATATATGCGGCCCGCCGTAGCAATGAAGTTTTCAATGTGGCCCTCCGTAGAAAAAGTTTGCCCACCCCTATTTTAAATGAAAATTATCTGTCGCTGAGAAACCCTGCACAACCTTTTCCCGTACCCCTGCGCAACCTTTCCAGTGCTCCTGCACAACCTTTCCCGTACCCCTGCACAACCTTTCCCGTACCCCTGCACAACATTTCCCGTACCCCTGCACAACCTTGCCCGTGCTCCTGCACAACCTTTCCCGTACCCCTGCACAACCTTTCCCGTACCCCTGCACAACCTTTCCAGTGCTCCTGCACAACCTTTCCCCGTACCCCTGCAAACCTTTCCCGTACCCCTGCACAACCTTTCCCGTACCCCTGCAAACCTTTCCCCGTACCCCTGCAAACCTTTCCCCGTACCCCTGCACAACCTTTCCCCGTACCCCTGCACAACCTTTCCCGTACCCCTGCACAACCTTTCCCGTACCCCTGCACAACCTTTCCCGTACCCCTGCACAACCTTTCCCGTACCCCTGCAAACCTTTCCCCGTACCCCTGCAAACCTTTCCCCGTACCCCTGCACAACCTTTCCCCGTACCCCTGCACAACCTTTCCCGTACCCCTGCACAACCTTTCCCGTACCCCTGCACAACCTTTCCCGTACCCCTGCACAACCTTTCCCCGTACCCCTGCACAATCTTTCCCGTAACCCTGCACAACCTTTCCCGTACCCCTGCACAACCTTTCTTGTACATCTGCACAACCTTTCCCGTACCCATGCACAACCTTTCTTGTACATCTGCACAACCTTTCCCGTACCCATGCACAACCTTTCCCGTAACCCTGCACAACCTTTCCCGTAACCCTGCACAACCTTTCCCGTAACCCTGCACAACCTTTCCCATAACCCTGCACAACCTTTCCCGTACCCCTCCACAACCTTTCCCGTACCTTTGGGGAATGCGTACCACCGGTTGAGAACCGCGGCTATAGCGCAGTGACGGATCACAACTGGGTCAACAAGTAGGAACCGGCTATGGACACTCAGTGGTGTTCCGTTGATATTAATGGCTGTCTCCCATTTCGCCATTTCTTTTAAATTCTCAGTCTCATTGTTTGAAACAAAATGGCCACCGAATGTGCAAGTGCCCGGGGACAGAAGAGTACCTCGTTGCGACCCTAGATTTAAGAGGAAATCTGCCGGGAGTAAATGGGCTAATGATGGTTAAAGGTAGGACAATATCGCACAGTGATGATAAAAGGTGGTACAATATCACACCGAGATGGTAGGGTGGGACAATATCACACTGTGAAGGTAAAAGGTGGGATAATAGAGCACTATGATGGTTAAAGATGGAGTAAGATAAAGCGATTCTTAATCTGATTAAGCAACAGGTCAAATCGCCAACTTTGTTTTTAAAATTCGTATGATGTAATAATTCCTCAGAAGGAAACAAAAGGTCTGCATTCCTAGGAAATGTGTCAGATAATTTTGGTGTTCCACGAATTAAAAAAAAAAACATAAACTGAGAACCAATTTTCAAAACTTAAATATTACTTTTAAATAGTTATATATATATATATATATATATATATATATGTGTGTGTGTGTGTGTGTGTGTGTGTGTATATATATTAGGGCTGCTGATTAAACTGCGTTAATTTGCGATTAACGCGTCAAAAAAAAATTTTTAACGCAATACCTAAATGCGTTAATTTGACCAAAATGCTGAAAGTTCACCAAATCGATAAATAACGGATTTTCACGCTACAAGTTGCTACAAGTTGCGTTAATTTGACCAAAATGCTGAAAGTTCACCAAATCGATAAATAACGGATTTTCACGCTACAAGTTGCGTTCACTTATTAAGTAGATCTACCACCCCCACCCTGTCACAATTTACACACACCCTCACCCCTAGGTACGTCGACAAAAGCCCCAATTGTAAAATAAAATGAAGATGTTTTGTTATATAGCCCTTCGACAAGTGAACCTCCTGTTCCCTTGCTATAAACAAAATGAAACGAAAGAAAGAATCTTTAATGTTGACACACGAAAGAAAGAACAACAGAAGATGAAAAATGAAAGGCGACCTTTCAAAATTTATCTTTGAACGTTTGAAAATTGCCATACGGTAACATTAATGAGTCTCATTTTACAAGATATTTTTTTTATTAATATAACTGACAGACCGATAAAAAAATAAAATGTTCTTTTCTGTTGTTCACTAAAACATTGAAATAATAGTTGATAGTAAGAAAGTAAATGAATGAAAGAATAAAAGAGTAACATCGCGGCACAAAACAAAAACTTCAAAAAAAAAGATTAAAAGTAAATTTGTCCTTCAACGCGACGACCGTAGTAGTATTGGTGGGGTAAACGTCACGTCTGCGTAAAATCATAGCAGCTGTATGACCTTAAAACAAGAGGATTGTCTTTTATGACGCGTGCTCCTAGTTTGAAACAATGGAACCGGTGTCAACTTGTTTTTGGTACATCTATAAGTGGAGATAGAGTGTGTTAAAAATGTGACTTGGTGGGGAAAGAGTGGGGGGGGGGGGGTTGGAATAAAGAAAAAAAACGCGTTAATAATAAGTGAGCGACAACTTTCTGGCTATACTATCATTTTATGAAAGAAAATTTACATTTGAGATATAAATGAAGTGTGTATTTTTTTTTTGATGGGAAGTGGAGGGTAGGGTAAACAGACGTGCGTGTGGGTGATGTGAAGCAAAATATGACAGGGAGGGAGGGAAGAGGGGTTGACATACGTCATTAGTCCGGAAACTGCGGTACAAAAAAAAAGGTTAGGCATTGTTGTTAAATAAAAAGAAAATAATTAGCATCATTGACGTGATTGATACATGTCCATAAACTGATCTCACTAGCTAATTCAATAGACATATATGCTAATGCTTAATAAATATGTTATAATTCATTATACCTCTTTCGTAAATTAAAATGACTTGTTTATTATGTCGATGTTATGCTTTGATATATATATATATATATATTGCGGGGCCCAATTTAACGGATGCTTGCTAGGCCCCTTTTCTAATTTTTTTTTACAATAACAACTATTACTATTGGTATAAATGTTAATTGCGGGGCCCCTGCCAAACGTGGGATACAATTTGGAGCAATCGGTAAAATTAGCCGAATGCCGGCCCTGTGTATATTATTAAATGTATATATTATAAATATATTAATGTAGAATGTTGAGCATAAAATATACATAACATTGTAATACATATGTGATATGTTTTTAATACACATACCAAATTATAAAATTATTATTTTGTGGACCATTTTAATCTTGTTTGGGGTATTGTCTCAGCCAATAAAGCCTCGTAATAAAAATGATTTATTAAAGATGATCTCTTTTACTTCTGAAGCTTATGATGGCAAAAACGTTTTTTTTTTTAATATGACAGTTAATGTTGAACTATCGACCGAAGTTAAACCAAACAGTCCATCTCAATCTGATGAAAGACGCGCATTAATTAATTGACTGGTCATGAGTGAAATATTTACAGCAGTGAGGTCCCAAGAGGGGTATTCACACGGTTCTATATCGTCATTAGTGGAACGATTTCAATCCCCGGGTAGCTGTCTATTCGCACAGCCTCACAACAGACTATATCCAATTTTTTTTTATTCTCTGTGGAACAGCACTGATTAAGTTCCCAACTACTTTGAACCAGATTTCCGATCATATAAAATGTGAGCTGTGTGTATCTGTCTGAGTGATGGATCTATATAATAAGAATAAGGGTTTGACAGAGCAGTTGTTGATTGATTGAGTCAGTTCCTACCTATAAAAAAAGATGCTTCGTAAGGCAGGGAAATAACTGTGTCCCCTACAACCAACCAAAATATTTCAGTGGTTATCGTTATTTGTATGTAAAAAAAAAATCTTTAAAAAAAAAAGGAGTCTATAAAGTCAAAGGTTTGAAATGGAAGAAGGTTGGGGGTGGGGGGGAGGTGCTTGTAGTTGTAGTACCTTTCAAAATGATTCAACCAACTTGGGAAATTCTTTTAAAAACATGGTGACATTTAATGACCTTGAAATACAAGTTAAACTGTAGCCTGGTAAATTTTTAAGGTCTTCAAATATATTGTCACTGTGATTATGTGTAAGTAAAGTAAAGTTCCCATAGCCCTAACAGACCATCCGGGCAGATGGAGTGTAGAATTCATCTGTTTCTGTAACCTCCGCAAATGAAGAGATTCCTTGGCTAGCACTATGCCCAGTTGCATTTACTCCCCCAACTTAAAGTGGGTGGACTTGGGAACTAATGCACCAGAACCAGACAAAAATCCCAAGGTTCTCAATGAGATTCAAAGCCAGGACTATCCGGTCAAAAGTCTAGTCACTAACACCGCACGACCACCCGTCGATAATGAGTCCTTATTATGAAATTATAATAAATATTTTTGTTTTATTAATTCTTTGTGACATAATAATAATAAAAGATAACTCTGATAAAATTTACAATTATAGAAATAAAGTAACACATCAGTAAAAAAATACATTTGTAAGTAAAAATAATATATTTATTTTTAAAAAGTGCAAATCAAAATGTAATATGATTGTGATCACAGATAAAAACAATTAATCTGAACATCTTCTTGTGTAAACATTCAAAAAATAAAAGACAAAAGTAATATTAAAAAACAGTAAAATTATTTAATTTTAGTAGTTTATTCAAGGTGACCTTTTGTAGTAACATTATATAAATCTTTTTTAATTAGAATTTAAAATAGAATTTCTGTAAGGTAAAAAAATAAATTTGCATATTGAATAAAAGTTAATCTTCAATTTTTTTAAAAAGCAGTGATAAAATTAAAACAAGTACACTTTTTTTTAAATAGAAAAGAAAAAAAAATATGAGCTTTTTATATAAAGAACAAAAAGAAATTAAAACTAATATGCCACATTCAATTAAAATAGAAAAAATAATAATATCATTTGATCAAAAAGTAAAGCCAGAAAAGAAAAATAGAAATAATGTAAGTAAAAACTGTGTGAGGAAAAAAATTAAACAAAATATACAAACTATTCTGCCCAGAAGTTCTCAGAATATAGCGCAATTTGTAAACAAATGAAAAATGTGATTTTGAGTGCTTCATTTGTCTGATTATTATTTAAGAAACGATTTTTTTTTATAAAAACTCTTGTTAAAAGTTTATTTATTCAATAAAGGGGGGAAAAAGGAAAATTTAATATTTCTAAATAACATCTTCTTTAATTTGGAAGGAATACATTTCAACTAAATTAAAAAGTTCAGTTGTTTAGAAAATATTATTCAAGCATGGCTAAATTATTATACCAACAAATTAAAAACCATTTTTTGATTCCAAGACAGATAAACTAGCAACTTTAAACCCATAAAAAAGTGCAAAAATGTAAAATTAATGTTCATCTAACTTCATCAAGTATGACCAGCATACACAATAAATTGAGCAACCATTGAAGAAAAATAACAGCCTGCATGAAGACATATACAACTATTTTAATTCAACACATGAATAAAATGTTATGTCGCAAATACACACTGTATATGAAAGGCTAATAAAATACAGTATTAGTAAATTTTAAAAAAAAAATGTCTATATTATTATAATCACAGAACAATTGATCTAAATATGCAGAAGCATTCTATCCCCGTGTTATTTAATCTGAACCTTTTTTTCTTTGTCTGTGATAATTTATTAGATCTACTGAGAATTCTTACCAATTCATTTTTGAGAAAATAACTGCATTAAAAAGTAGAAAAAACATTTTTTTTAAAGAATGATATATTGTAATGCAACATTCTTCTTTTTTTTAAAGAATTTTTTTATAAAAGTCCAGCTCTCACAGTTTACAAACTGTGACATTTTAATAAATGTACATATTAACATGAAACTATGTAATGCTGCATCATTAATGGTCATTAAACAAGCATTGATAAATAAAACTAAATATTTACATGCAATTTCAAATTTTAAAAAAGGGGGGGATGGGCTGTGTATTATATTTTAGTGAGGTTGAGGAATTATATGATGTTAATGTTTTATAAATGATATTTCTAAATAAATTTTAAAAATGTTGTTTTTTTTCAAATTCATCTACTAAAGTGTTGTCAAAAGTCTTGAAACTGTTTTTTGAATTTCTTCTATAGAGAAAGAGCCAAAATAATCAGATTCATAAACTCACAGTGAAAACATGCCATTGGCATTACAATTCCTTAGGCAACAAAGTGAAAGAAAAAAAGAGTATGCAGAATTTTAAACAAATCAAGAAATCAAAAGAAAGAAGGAATAATCAAACAAAGCCAGAGAAAAATCTAATACTGCATGCATATCCCAGTATGACATCAAAACATTGTACATTTATTAGTTTAAAAGGGTAACAAACACTATGATTAAACTACATGGTGAAAATACAAAAACAAGTTTGCCAACAGTTTAAATACACCAATTTTGTGGTAATTATGTTTTTAAAAAAATCATCTTTTTAAATCCAATATAAAATGTTTCAAGGCATGAAATGTGATTTAACATGAAACTAAAACTGAAACACTGTGGGTGATGTGGAGTTATCGTGTTACTGCAGTAGACAAGCTCGAGATGTTCCCTTGTTTGATTTATTCTTTGTATCATTTGCTGCACCTGTTAACTGTGCCAGTGCATGTTCAATGTCCTCAATCTGGGATAGAAATGTTAAGGCAATGAGATTGATGTTGAATGATCTAAATACCATCAGACAATTTTTGTTTTTTAAATTTAATCAGCTTACTGGAACTGATTTTAGTCCTTTTGCCTTGGCTTTCTTGATGCGATCTTGAATTTCTGACTATTTTATGAGACACAAAATATAGTCAATAAATAATTTCTGGTTTAAAATAAAAATTCAACATAAGGAAAAAAAAAATATATAGAATATGCAACAATGCTAGAAAAAGATAAAATTAAGAATTTGGGCCTTAATTTTTTTTAAATTTACACAAGACTTCATTATCATCAAATTAGCATTATGAGGAGTTAAAAAAAAGTTCTGTAACGATTCTGAAATAGGAAAGCTTCATTTTTGAAAAAATATGAAAATCAGTAGGTATGATGTTAATTAAGCTTTATGGTCATTTTTAAAGAAATTAAAGCATATGATTTTGTGGACTTATTTAAATATTTTATCATACTTCAAATATTTTTTTATAAAAAGAATATATTTATAGAAAAAACAATTATTATAATTATCATATCTCAGAAAACTAAATCTACTTACAGTTAACTGAGTTGCTGATTTTCCATCCATGTTTTTAGGTAAATCTGGACCCTGCAAGATTTTTATTTTGATATTTATAAATACATTATTTCACAAAACCTATTTTATTATTTAATGGAAGAACAAGTGTGAAAAAGCTAGATTTCCAAAGACCTAGAAAGACTTTTACAGTAGTGCTGATAAAAAAAATTGATATGTTTATTTAAAATCAAAAAGCCTAACCTTTGTGCTAACAGCGCCTACCCCTGAAGGAGTTGTTGTTTTGTCCTTTGTCATCAACTCTTTTGTACTACTGTTTGTAGACCCTGATCGCATTCCCTCTTCCTTCTGCTGTCCCCAAACTTCCACAATCAGAGAATCATTGTTCAGGTAATTGAGAAGCTGGAAGTTATAAAGGACAAAAAAAAATTAATAAAAAAAAAATATGATGAGTTGAAAGAAGTGTTGAACACTGGGGTTGGCAAACCAGAATAAATGATTCCATATAACAATGAAATTCATGATGTTATTGAGTACTCAACAGACACAAATAAAATTGCATTAAAGAAATTAAATAAAAGAAGTAATAACATGGAAAAAAGAGTTAGATTTAAAATCTCCCTTGCTCCCAAGGTAATGGATTGAAAAGTTTCCTGACTACAGATTTAATTTTATTAGATTCAACATTCAATTTATAACTAAATTCACGAATGTAATGCACTAATTGTTTGCACATAGTCATATAATCAACATTTTAAAATAGAGTGCGATGAAAATTAACTGTACATGAGCATATATATGTATTTTATTCTACATGGAGCTCAAAATGCAGATAAGCTATTATATCAATTTATATATTTTAATTTAAACATACATTACCAAGGCAGAAATTGCCAAGGAAATGACTTAGAAGTATGGATGGTAATAGAAGCAGGAAATGATTATGAAATGAGCATTCCAAAGACCTCCAAAAACTATTCAGCAGTTATATTAAGTTCACTGATAATTGGCATAAATAAGTGGTGGAATAGAATTTGCTGGTTGATAGTGCACAAGCAGATATTTTTGTTTATGATAAGGTGCTTTTCTGTAAATATAAAATGAGGATGATAAAAATATGATCACAATCTGTGGGTTTGAATCTTAGTAATTCCATTTACTATGGCTCCATTGGTGCCAACTTGGAGCAGCCTAGCCAAGGTGAGAATGTAGAAAGGGCAGAATTCTGATGAAGTAAGACCACCAAGGTAAAATTAAATCTCATACTTGATAAGACAATGACATGTTAAGAGACAAATGGCCACACATTGAGTGAACCTAGGGTAAGAGATAATTTATGTGAAAGTGTTTCAATGAAAATAATTCTCTTCTGGTCTCTAATTTTCTGAATATTAAAATACATTTACCACTCTGTTTTTACCTGGTCAGTTACTGTTTTAAAGCTGATTTGTCTCTCATGCTGATAATCTGGGTTCATTGTCCCCTTCACTTCTTGGGTCACTGTAGGTTTATCTTCTAAATAGAACTTGTAAGAACAACTGCTCTAAAAACAAAACAAACAATAATACATGTAATAGAATAGTACATTGTAATAGAATAATACGATTAACAGAATAATACATTGTAATAATGCAGTAAAGAAAAATATTTAATCAAATGAGCTATGCAATCTATAGTATTCTTGCCTGTCTCTATTTTCAAGTGGATTTGTACTTACTTTCTCAAAGTTTCCAGGAATACCTCTTGCTCCTTTAATTTTAACTTTACAATAATAAGCCTTCCCAAGCTGAAAAGAAACGATAAATGAAATTTCTAAAAAAAACATCAAAATTATTTTTAAAAAACTATGACTAATCATTTTTGCATTATTAGAATCAGATTATTAAACCAAAGAGTATGAAAATAAAGGATAAAATTATAGTTTTCTAAAAAAAAAAAAACGTTAATAATTAGGGAAAGTGAAACAGCTTACCAATTCCTTGGGATCCTCAACATAAGAGCTGTCACCTAGAGGTTCCCACTTGCTGTCACATGGTACAAGGGCAACCAACAACTGACCTGTGAAATGAATTAAGATTTATGCTCATGAAAATCACATGAAATCAATGATCTCAACCCAGCCTTGATAGTTTACTCTACACTAAACACGAATTTAACAAATAAATAGATAGGTGAGAAAGGTTGGCGGGGGTGGGGGGGGGGGTCCGAAAATGATCTTTAGATGTTACTATTTACAGAGTATTTTAGAAATATGCTTATGTCAAAACAAAATCTGAATCATTATCATTCTTTTTTAAACTAAAAAATATGAGAACTTTCACCTAAATTCTCACCAAAATTTATTTTTTTCTGAACATCATATTATTAATTTTAGTTTAAATACATAGTAAATATTAAATCAAGGATCTTCAACATTTTTTTTTTATGAATTACAATTTTTACTCACACCATTTTCCCTATTATCTCCCTAATGCTTTTTTCTGAGTCAATGTCTTACCCCATCCCACATTTTTTCTAAATGGCCCCAATGAAGACCATTGCTTTAAAAGCAGTGTTTCCCAAACTTTCGTCATCTGTGTGCATGATACCCTATGTTCTCAGCCTGGTACAGCATGTATCCCCACCAAACTCTTCCTTTACCCACTAGGATCCGTATACCACACTTTGGGATAAACTGTTTCAAATTATTCATTTAAAAGTTAATTTCATATTAAACAGCAAACTCTTATGTTTAGAAAAAGCATTTTTAAACTCATTAAACCATGCAAGAAAAATGTCCAATCACAATAACAATACATTTATGACAAAAAACTTCAGGCAGCTAGTGTTTAGTTCAACTGTGTGCATGAATATTTTTATTACCTATCTCTTTGCCCTTCAAATCAATAACTGCCAAACTTTCTTCCATATCAATCAAATAGGCTAGAGGCTGCAGCAAAACCAATGAAGTGCCTATGAGAACTGGAGTTGTGTGAGGCTCCCAAAAAGGATCTTTCTCCTAGAGTTTCAAACCAAGTTTATACAAATTTTAATAGAAAAATTCCAGTCAAATAGGCTGAAAATGTAGTTAATTTCTTACAATCATGCATTTAATCTTGAAAATTAATCAAGTATAATGTTGAGCATAGGTCTTACTTTTGGAACATTCCAGTCTGGTTCTCCTTCTGTATAGTTCTGGAACATTTCCTGCATCATATACTTCCTGTTGATGAAATTACTACGTGGAAGTAGCCAACTGTTGCAATTTTCAAGATTCTTCATTTGAACCATGACCTGTAAAAAAAATAATCTTTTTGTGGTTTAAAGTAGCTTAAAAATTTATTGTATAAAGTTTACTAATATGAAATTTAGAGTACTGTGTTTGAAAGAAGGAGATCGATTGAAAAAATATTGTAAAATACATAAACCATTTTTTTTAAAGTTTGAACTTATATTCAACTTAGTTCATTTCCGAATTAGTGACAAGCATTTTTATTATAATAAATTTCACTAATATTGAAGAAAATGCCTTGGCTCAAGGAACCCTCCCAATTTCTCCAATAGTTACACTACCAGTTTATTCAACACCATGATTTCACAATTGTTGAATTTAAAAAAATAATTAAAAAAGTGACAAGTGCGAGCCCTATGTATGCTGGTTCACTCTGCAATTTAAGATCGGGCACCTCTTTATTTAAAAGTATAAATAGAAAAAAAAATATTACTAGCAAAAAAAAATTGGTGCAGACCTACCTCTGATATGCCCTCTTTTAAACCTCTAGCTTTAGGAGAAACTAGACAAATTTCAAATTTCACTCTTTTATCCATTTCTTCAGACATGGCATTAGCTTCAAACACCATTGGAAGTACCTGAATGAGGTCTTCATTGAGCAACAATTCCTCTGTATATAGGTCCATATTTTTGTGATCAATATATATGAATAAAACAAAATTAGTGAAAACACAGAGGTAAATTTAGACTTTGATGAATTAAAAGATGTATTCTGTTTCCCCGACATTTGAATATTTATTTTAAAAGTTATGACCTTTAGATTTGTTAGCCTTGCTGTCCACAAGACCAGATTCTTTGGCAATCTCCTCTTGGGCACTGTCATAAGTTGGCTGTTCAAACTTTTTGCCAGCTTTGATAAGTTTGGCTTCATCTTGTGGATGATGGAAAACATAGAGATGATTAGGTCCTAGCAGAACCCTGGTAACAAGAAAAAAAACGAAATTAAAACAATTATTCCTTTTAAAAAAAGATCACTAAAAAAATAGTTCAAGGTACTTGATAATGAATTTTTTTACTTTCTTGTACCCTTAATGTTTACTGGGATAGCGTGAAGGGGTTATTATCAAGCTATGCTGGGCACTGTCCATGGATTCCTTTCTCAGGAAAGATAATTATCTTTAGAACCCTACACTTGTCTTTTAGCCTGTTGCCTCTGTAGTTAACTAAGGCCTTATTGTATGAATGTAAAATAGGTGTTCAGGATTAAAATTAAATTAAATTATCAACAAATATTTTTTATAATTAAAAGAAATTTTTAGTAATGCCCTTGATCATTTTTAGAGCATTTTCGAAAAAAAATGCTCTATTGTCCCCGTATTGTCTGTCTGTCTGTCCGTCATCACCCTAGATCTCAACAAACATAAGTCCTAGACCCATGATGTATATATCATTTTGTATGTCTTGGCCTGCCATATGTGCAGCAAAAGTCCATTTCACGATCTGACCTCTGAGGGCCGTAAAAGGGGGCTTATAAAGTACCGTTTTTTACTATATAAGCTATATTAACAAAGGAGCGCCCTAGATCTCAGCAACCATAAGTCCTAGACTCATGATGTATATATCATTTTGTAGGTCTTGGCCTGCCTTGTGTATATCAAAAGTCCGTTTCGCGATCTGACATATCAGGGCCGAATATAAGACTTTCCTAGATACCGTTTTTGCATATATTTTAAATATAAATAATAAATGCTAATCAAAGGGGCGTAATCATAATTTTTTTTAACATTTTTTCAGCATGATTACTTCCCTCTCTTTTTATCAAAACTCAAACGCGTGGAGCAATTTCTATGGCTGTAATCCGGAAAAAAAATACGGATTTCGTCCGGCGTAACCGTACACAAAAATGCTCTAAAATGTCCTTTGTCCGAAACGAAAAGACTTAAATTGCTTGTTTTTTATTATGGATCATTCATAAATTGCTTATTCACAGGAATGAAGATAATTATTAAGCTTAAAAGACTAATCAAACGAACAATTTATTCCTGTTGTGCACATTCTCAAATCAAGATACATTACTCACCTGTCATTATGATGTAATTCAATTTCAGCTGTCACAGGTTTGCCATTGATAGTGATTTTGGCATCAGGCATAGGTTTTAGTAGCACAGTACCTTTCTTATTTGTCACTGTGGCATGTTCTTTTTGAATACTAGGATTTAACAGACAATTATTTTAGCTAGTTCTGATAAATTTAAGTTCTTTAAGTTATTAATGTTTTCAATGGAATAAACTTAAATGAAATGTAGTAACCAATATTTATAACAACAATATGATATGTAATAAAGGTCTTTCATATGAACCTTTAATTAAACATTACATTTTTATGATTCAATTATGTCAATTTATTACATGCATAATTTAAATATAGGAACAATTAAGTTAAGTTTTATTTTTCAAGTTGTAAAATCCTTATTTTAACTTTTGCAACAAGTGAACAGCGTGTAGACAGAACATGAAGACAGTGTGAAATGTCTAATTGGTTATGTAAATAATTTTCATTCTTTACTCAATTATAAAAGAGGACATTATCATCTCGAAGAAAAACCAAACCTATGTTTTACTTAGCTATAATTTTAGATAAAATTAAAATTTGTCAAAAAGTAAAAAGTAAAACAAACTTGTAAAGATTTATGAGCTTTAAATAAGAACAAAATATGTATTTACCCTAAACCATTTATCAGAATTTCAGGGGGTGGTGTAGCCTGCTTATTTCCAATCCTAACAGAACCTAAATAATAGAATAACGTCAAGCATTTAAAGATTTACCTACCATTTTACTTCATACAGAAAGTTTATAGACTAACAAAACTTGCCAAATAAATAAGTTATTTTTAGCAAATCAAATATGGGCCTACCAGTCCAAAGCAACATAGCTATACTTATATATCAGTAAGGATATTGCTTTAACAAAAACTTATGCATTTTTCTATCAGTAGCCATTATTAATTTTTTTCCACAACTGTTTATTTGTAAAGTAAAAAAATATCTCAATAAATACAAATTTGGACCTTCTCTTAGGAAGTGAATGAGTACAGCAGTTAATGCAGGATCTTCACTCAGATTCCAAAAATGTGGTATTACTTTTCTTTCCTCATTTCTCTTTTTCTCAGCTTCCACTTTAACCTTTGATTTGATTATAAGAGTAAGTATTAGATTTATGCTTAAACAATCAGTTCAAGCAAAATTTCATGATTTTAGAGTAAAATACAAAGTCATCAGAGAATATCTTTTTTATTAAATCTTGATAAAACGCTCTTTAACCATAAAATATTGACAAAGTCTTGCCATATATTTCTATCCAGAGCAGTATATCTTATATTCACGTAAGATATTTCCAATTTGTTTTAAATATAGGAAGCAATTTTTACAAGACTAGCTGCCAACAAAAAGTTTCTTCAATAGCTACAAATCATGTTAGATAAAATATTGTAAAGTCTGTAGTTTATTAAAAAATAATATTTTAACATGAGCTGGATATTTTTTAAAGCAGAGATTCTTTGTTTATTTTAATGAGCCTACTATTTTTTCTTAATTTAAGCTTTGTTATTAAGTATTTCAAATCACTAAAAAATATTGTTATTGTTATGAGCCATCTAAATACATTTTTACATATTAATCTGTGCTCTTGCATAACATAGTGAGAAATTAAAGCACAAAAAAAGAATAGTAAAATGTACCAAATATTCATCCTGAGACTCTTTCATACTCTCTGTCCATGTTTTTTTCATCATGTCCATTTCTTGTTGGTTAGAAGCCAAGCGTGCTTCGTATTCTTTTTTCAGGTCTTCCACTTCTGTAAAAGGAATGTGATTGAAGTGTAAAAATATGTGTGTTAATTAAATTACACAGCCTAAAGTAAATTTGAATCTAATGGGATAGCACTTAATGATATAACCTGAGATTAGGATCATATCTCAGAAAAAACAATTTATCCACGATATACAGAGCCATGCTTATAGATAGGTGAACAGGCCATCACCTGGGCCCACTTCCTGTACAATATACTATCAAAATATTATGCTATATATTATGCTTGGGCCCCCAAAATATTTCTTATAGTTTCTGTCGTGGGCCCCTACTTCCTGTTTCAATTCATATTTGATGTTGTAGGAGCCCCAAAATTAACTTTTGTCTAAGGTCCACCCCCCCCCCCCCCAAAAAATTCTGAAAATATCTGTCTAGGACACCAAAAACCTTAGAACAGCTGTGCTTTCTGTTGTCATATTAAACTATATGATAGCTACACCTTGCATTCTAATGTTCACAATTACAGTGTTGGATTTTTTTTCGTGCATTGAACAATTATTACCAAGGATGAACGACCCCTTTTTGATAATTTATTACTGATTTATCCTGGGTGCATCAACAAATCAGAAATAATTTAATCATTAACTGGTCTGCCAAATTCATTCATGAAGAATTTTTCAGAAACAGATGAAAAATATTTTCAATTATAAAATAATTTTTCTTTTTGATATATAACTGAAAAAAATGGATCTATATAGATAGCATTTTTTATATCTAAATGGCTCAAAAAACATTTAAATCTGGATATAAAATATCTAAATTGGCTGTCCTGACAAAAAAGCATTTCATCAGAATGTTTACAATAATATTCTAAAAACAAACTGTATATTTCATCTATCATTTACTAATCTTGTGTTCACTCAATCCTGTTAATTTCTAAGGTAAATAAGTTAGTCATAAAACAGAAAAAAAACTGAATAAAAGCAGAACAATAAATGTTTTTTTAAAAATGTATAATTCTTAAACATTATGCTATTAACTGATAAATATATTCTTTACCCCTAATAAAGTAGCAGCATGTAACGTTTACATTTGTTCTCAAAATAGTTCTATATAATGAGAGCTGCTCTAAAAATTAATCCATGGCCAATTTTTACCTATTTAATGACGTGTGTAGATAATTTTGAGAACTAATATAATTTAAACTAATTTAACAAAAGTAAGATGTGATGAAGCAAATTCAATTTAAGTCTAAAGAGATGAAATTAAAATGTCACACCTTGATTGCTAGCACCAGCGACTGCTATTCCTTTAGGGACTCCACCAACTTTTAAAAGCTCTAACAATCTTTGATTTTCTTCTCTCAACTCTCTGATAAGTTTGTCAGTTGGATTTTCATTCACTACTGCTTGAGTTTTGATCATTTTAGCCCTGTCAGCTGAAAAATAAACAAGATGATAATACATATTTTGCATACTTAAGCATAGGAGTTGGTGCAATAAAAATTTGCAAAAAAAATTATTTCACAGTGAAACAGAAATCAAAGGTAGAACATAAATGAGGGAAAATATAAGCTGTACAAGAGCTATACATGTAATGTTTTTTAAAAAAAAACATTTGCAAAGTACAATAATTTAACATTTTAGGTAAGGTTAGTTTATTTATATTTTTGTTAAAAATGTATTAGACTTATCTAATCTTATCTTATCTTATCACCAAAAAAAAAAGAACATCTCTTTCTGTTAACAAAAGTCCTACAGTAATTTATAAATTATTTTTTTTAAAGATATAATTTTTTTTACTTATGTATTAATTATTGACAAAAAAAAAGTCTTACCAAATCTTAAAGTTGAAAGTGTCTCTGAATAATTTATGTCAGCTGGACTTAAAGCAGCTATCTAATTGGTATGTAAAAAAATATATATTTAGTTAAATACTTGAATAAATAAATGTAGGTTTAATGACTAATTCATTTACTTTCCCCTGTCCATTTTCAAGAATAAAAAATAAAATATTTCTATTAACTCTTTGCATTGACTCTGTGGATCTTAAGCAACATATCATATTGCTGTCAGTAATCTCAAAAGTCTATTAGACACATACATCACTGATTAGTCAATAAAACTACTATGCATACATTTTCTCACATCAAACCTATGAGATATAAAGAGATACATAAAAAAAGAGTAACAAATAGTGGGTTTCAATAGCCCAAATGTGGTAATATTCAAAAGTAAAAAAAAATATTGACTATATCCATTAATGCAATAGAGCTGGGGCATCTATCCATTGGCAATTATGCGTGGAATTCTCAACTGATGTCATGGACAAACAGTGTAATCATGAACAGCAAACAGTAGTCAAGAACCACAAGGTTACAATTTTGTGGGATATGGTGATGGACACTGATCAGAGAATCAAAGCAAATAGGCCAGATATTGCCAAAAAAATTAAATAGACAATACTTGCCAGCTTATTAATAAAGTTGCTCTATCAGACAGAAAGCTATCCAAGAATAAAAAATCGAGAGAATGTGGGAAATGAGAACCACCTCCATGCTCATTGTCGTGTGAGCGCTAGGTATAATTAAAAAAAAACTAGACTGCATCATACATAAAATACCAGGGAAACAATTGTCTTACTAGGAATAGCCCACTTATTGAGGATGGCTCTCTCCATAAATTAAAATTGAAACATACATCATGGTCCCCTTAAGTCCATGGCAAGGACCCATTGACTGTGCTAACAAATAGAAAAAACACTTGCTTGAACACTCAAAATAATAAAAACATTAATTACCATTATAGTTTTGCTGTTGCCACCTAAGGCATTCTGAAGTAGTTTTGTCAATACAGAGTCTCTGTATGGTACTGTTAAATAAAAATGAAATACATTTAATTAGGCTAATGCAAAGATATCCACTTCTTTTTAAATGCTTTTTAAAACAGAAGAAATCAGTTATATTAAAATTTAAAAACTAAAAAGAAGATATTTTTAAAGTGCTAATAAAATAATTAATCTGAATACAGAAGATGTCTTTAAAACCACCGGCTAACAACATCAAAATTCAATAAAGACAATTTTATAAATATTTCAATTACTCAAATTTAAATGATTTTTCTTACAGACCTATAACCTTCTTTTTGTCAGTTGACTGAGATGCTAGAGCATTGATACAGTTTCCCAATGTGCTTAAGGAAAGATTAATAGAAGAACCTTCTTTTAATCTGTCCCCAGTTGCTCCTGAGCTTTCTGCTCTTTCACTGTTGAAAAAGAAAGACTATTTTCTATTAAAGCTTCTTAGAATGGGATTCCCATATTATACATTACTCTTTTTTTTACAATCATAATGTTTCTTAATGAAACTGAGCCCACTAATAGAAAATAACCTTCTCGAACAGTTAGGCTTTTTTTTATTTGACAGATTGTTAGAAATAGGCAAAAATATTTTACCTTCCAGCAAGATCAACCAAGTTTATTACTGCAGTTTTAGTCATATTCTGACCAGCCTCATTCTTTTGCTTCTGTATAAAAGTTAGGGCCACTATAGTGTGAGCTCGACTGTGAGGAAAAAATTCCAGCAGCATTCATCACAAAGTAAAACAAATGTTTTATTTAATACAATTTACACTAACATTCATGTTCACAGAAATCTAAGGTGTATTAAGATTTATATGAGCTTAAGCTGCCAGAAATAAGGAACAATTTTACCTGCTTGTTGCATTCATGTTGGTTGAGGCAACAGTACGATTTCTTGTCCCTTCATTTATTTTATTTTCTATCTGAGCATAACTGTTCATAGGCGCTACAGTGAGTGCTTCAACTAAAATTGAAATAAAATAACAATTTTGAAATAAATTACCATATTAGTTATTGGTAAAATTTAAGGTAACTTTTCATAAATTTAACCTTTCCCACACACGTACTTTACATTTTTTTGAAATCTAACAAAAACATCTTTCTACATAAAAATATTTTTTTTTAATTTTTGAATACTCCAAGAAGAAGCTTAAATGTATTCAACAATTTCCTGTATTAAAACATTTTTATGTTTAAATGCTGAAAGTAAATTTGCAGCCCACCATAAAATCCTTTTGCTGCGTGCTGCCGAACTTTAAGTCCACCTTTAGTAGCAGCTTTTGAAGTGAGTAAGTCTCGAATCTGCTCATTATATATCTCAAGCATACTCAGGGTCACCTGGAAAAAAGCAATAGCTGATCATAAGACACTCAAAAATATGCAAGCATGCAGTAAGTATAAGCAAAAAAAACTTCATATTTGATATGAATATATCTTGATTAAAATTTGTGTTTTCTATTTTATTGAGGCCTTTCGTTTCATTGAAGTTACTGTATAAAGTGGAAAGTTATTATAAATCAAGTGATTCTCAAAAAGTGATTAACCATTGCTTTTTTTCTGGCGGAACGCACCAGAACGGCATTCCGGCACCTTTTTTTCAGTAGACTTTTGTATCTTAGTATATTTCTGCCTGGAATGCACTATTCAGTGTTATTTCTTTATGACACAACAGATATAAAAAGGAGTTTTCGGTACCTTTTTTTTATTTTTTTTTTAGAAAAAAAAGCACTGTCATAAACAATTTTAAAAAAGTTTAAGTTTAAAAAAACTAAACCAAGGCAATGAAAAAAAAATTCAACTTCTTTCTTTTGTCGATAACAATATATAATGAACTATTCTAAAAATATTTTCACCTGAAATTCTGCATCTTTATCAGCTACTTTTCGTTTTATTTCAATGCTTTTGAAAAGTTCCTCACATGCCATTGGCACAATGCCTTTGTTGTTGCCAAACCCAACAATACTATAAGACTTGCCACTGCCAGTTTGGCCATAAGCAAAAAGTGAACAATTGTAACCTTTCCACGCATTGTCGAGCACACCTTTTCCCAAATCATCAAAAACTTTTTTCTATAGTCATTAAGAAAACAAAAATATAATTAATAATGTTATATTATAAAATAAATAGTATTCATAATAATTATTAGTTACAGTCAGTAACTTGCTTATCTCATTATAAGGTACTTAAATTAAAAAATGACTCAATATGTAGATGTAAACAAGCTGTCATGATTAAGCCCTCATATGAATAACTTCATCAGATGAATATTGAAATGGAGGGAGGCGGCTCAGATACCAAATTTTAATACAGGAATATCTCTTACCTGTCATCATGCATTTCACTATAAAAATATTTAAATATTCTGTCTATCTTTGACCATAACATGTAAGGATAAAAATTATTTGTCTTCCATTCATCGATTAAACAACAATTTCACAAATTATTGTTATAGTTTTGTTTTATAAACTATGAACCAACCGATAAAGACATTTTTAGAGAATGAAGCTTATTCAAATTCAAAGCATAATACGTTAACCAATTTATTTGCTATTTATTAATTAATAAATAATAGAATAACTCTGATATCCAAATTAAAAAAATTCTAAGCCATCTTAAGACTAGAGTTTGACTGTGCTTGTTGCTCTATTTTTTTAAATCAATTACATTATATACCTGATCAGCATATCTGCTTTCTTTTGGAGCAAAATATCCATCTTTCTCAGTATATCCATCATGTGACCAATAAGAATAGTCAAAAGCAAAACTTTTAGGTTCTCCAGTTTTAGCAGGATCTGTTATGGTTGTTTGGTTACCATTCATGCTAATAATTAGTTGAGCACTACGAGCCTTTTCCCTGGCATTCTGATTTACACATTAAGGAAATTATTGCTAGGCCTACTGAACCTACTTCATTTTACTTCAAAATACAAGCATTATTTCTGTTTAGAAAACCAATGGTGAAAAAATATATTAATAAATTCATAAGTTGTCATAAGTGTGTCGTAACATACAGTAAAAGCTTAAGGCTTAAGAAAGTTTAGAAAGTGTGTAGAAAAGTTACAAACATTAAATTAATGTTTGCTACACACTTTTTAAATTAATGATTAATTAAAACCAAATAAATTGTGCTGCAGAGTTTAATGTGGAGAAGTTTCAGAGGTTAACACAGATGTTGAGCATGCAGGGCTTCTGGGTCATATGGCATATAACCATCTTTTTCATACTATTAACCAATTTCAGTTTTTAATAGGTATATTGAAAAGTTTAATGGCAATTTAATTAATAATTGCTCTATTTGTTCCAATGATTTCCCAGTAGTCATATACAAAATAACTGTTAACCTACTGTATCTTTTCCCAAATTGGTCTATATCATTTGTGTTTGTTTTCTTCTATCCCATATATTTCAGTAAAAATATGTTATTTTACTAATCTTCAGTTAACCATTTAATTTTGTACAACTTGGCCACCCAAATCATGTATTTTATCGTAATTTATTCTTTCAGTAATTCATTGCCCACTAACTGTGAAGAATGGAGATGTTTTACCATCGGCTACATAAATAAAAGCTTTTAAACATTAAAATGAAAGGATACAAAAGGCCTTACTCGAACAGCAACTTTTACATTATCATCCGACATTCTCGTGAATAATAAAAGTCGCACTAAATTTCAGGGTCTCATGAAAAACGAATCCAACAACACTGTTACTAACAAATTTGAACTGTCAACTTTTTTATTATTTGAGAATATCTATTTCCAATCAATAATTTAATCAATATCACACTTTAAATTATTATTATCAATCATGTTACTCCACTTTTCTCGTGGACTAGTGTAGTTAAGCGCAAATAAGTACTAAATCACAGGAAATACAGCAATCAATGCCAGGAATAAGAATCGTTGTGAAATTCAATTTTAATGCTTGCGTTTTTCCGGTATATTTCCCCCCTCTCCTCCCCTATCGCTCCTCGTTAAACTTTATTAGGTTCAAATTCAATTAACATTTCGGTTAACTAACGCTATGTGGTAACCAATGACAACAGCTTCCTGTTAGCCAAGGGTATGAACTAGCATTAATTTTAAGCTCAAATTCTAGTCTTTAGAATTACCTCCCTTAATTATTATTTATTTGGTAATTAATAAAGCAGACGTCTAGTGACAACTTTGCATCAACCATTTCAAAATGGAAAAGGTCATTTTTTAAAAATCATATTTAGTTAATTTAAAATTGAAAAAGATTCCAGTTCATTATTGTAGCTCAACTTACAGAAATAGGAGTTAGCATAATAAGTTTAAACAAACCCCCCTTTTATTTTTTCAGAATGAGCCTATCAGTAGCTACTTTGATTTTAATGATGCTACATTTCAAGCAGAATCTAACTTTGTAGATGAAATCCCTATCAAGCAGACAAAAGTAAAGAAAATGAAAAGATTTGATGAACAAAATGGGAAAGAAGTCACCAGAGTTAAGCCAACAAATAAAAAGGAAACCACAGAGTTGAACAACAGTGCCGATTTCAACATCTTCAGGAAGTCCCAGAATTTATCAATGAACTATGACACAAATGTGAGAATGAATTTGAATGAAATACTTCAGGAGATGAGTCAAGGCTGGCAAGAGATCTTCTCAAATTTTGCGCAATCTCTAAATGCAATGGAAACATATGAAGACGACTGTTTGAAATATGTGAAAGGGTTGGCACATCACAGTAAAGCGCTTCTTCAAAAATTAACTATGCAGAAGGAAATGATATGCAGCAGACTTGAAGAAATGAGAGAAGCCCTGAAGACAACACCTTAAAGGTTCTTCAAGCTTTAAAACCAATATTAAAATTTAGATCAGTGGAAAATTCTTTTTCTATTACAATTTTAATTGTTGACAAAAAAATAATTAATTGTTACTAATGTAAATGAAGTAAGTAAAATTTAAAAAAAAAAAACGTTTTTAAAATTTCAAATTAGTCTTTTCTAAATTCTAATTTTTTTACCACTTATAATGTCAGAAAAAAAGCAGCCATATTGTCCTGTTTTGAGGAAGCAAATATAATTTTGAAATAAATAAAGGGAAACCAGTACACAAGTAATGTATAAAATATGATTTTTAATGCCATATCTGTTTTTACTCAGCTGAATACTGGTATATCTAACATACATAGCATTTATTCAAGTGTGTAATGCAGAACAAAACAATAGGATTTGTATTAATACAATGTGATATGAATCATTCAAAGTGAATCTCTCTGTAATTTTTAACAATCATAAAACATTCACACTTCTATCACAAGATGTAGACATTAAAATAATTGTCAGCCCTTGCAGATATTAAAAAATATGTTCATTTATATACACCTAACATATCATAGAACAGCACAGCCTACAACCATTGTTCAGAAGAACTGGCAGATATATCCAACAGTTTCCATGCAGCCCTTGGGTTTAATTCTTCTTGATCACGACATAATGCCCAAACATACAGGATACGTAAAATCTTGTCCTGAACAGATAAAGTACAACATTCATTGAAATCATGAATTCTGTAATAAATTAAATAAGGCTCATACATGTATTTTTATAGCCGCAAAAATGGTATTACACCCATTAATATCGTACTAAACATTCAAAAAGGCCTTTATCAATCTTCATTAGATTATCTTAGTCTATGTTTCCAGCTGTATTGCAAATGAATGCATTTTCAAATAGTTGAAATAGATTTTCCAGTTATCTCCTAAGTTATGAACATGGTTGAACTGCTTTAACATGGGATATTTACATGAAAAATGTCAAATCACAGAAAAAAAAAACCTAATTATAATTCTTTTTTCATAAGATTCAGAGATTTCCCAGAATTTCTTTAAAGCAAACTTAACAATTTCAAATTTATTTTGTTAGATACTTTTCATATGCTTTTAACGATATCAATTCCAAAAAGTACGTTCCAATGCCCTAAGTTAAAAAGTAGGGGTAGGGAGTGGGGCTAATGAAGCTGTAGAAGAAACTATGTTACAAAAACACTAACTACAGAGAAGAAATATTTTTATCCTGGGTGAAGAAGTTTCATTAGAAAGACCTATGATGCTCAGCTGTGGTGAAAGCCAAACGTAAGCCACAAAGCAGACTGCCCTTATGACAACCAGAAAAACCATTACCAGCAAACACCTGGAGGTGCGACCTCAATGCCAAAATTACCAAGATGAGGCAAATCTACAACAGTTGGCCCAGGATAGGGGTCTCTGGCGAACTGTGTTGGTTACCCACATGCCGGTAGGAGAGATGGGCATAAGTTCACCCAACTGCTTAAACCTTAAAAGAGTTATTTTTTGTCAGCAAGCAAGAAAAATCTTTTCCAGCATCAAAGAAAATTGTTTCTATTGTTTTTAAAAATCTTTTAAGTATGGTACAATAAAACTACCCCATCAGAGGTTTATAGTATTTACCCCAGAGGTAAACACCTCATCATTTAAATGACTTAACACAAAAATATAAATCACCTGATCCCAAAAATATCCATTCATTATGGACACCAAAAAGTCATCACATCTCATTCAAAGTGCCATATAATTTAAACTTCATTATGCATATAAAAAATTTAATTTATTAAGAAATTCATTAATATGAAGTTCATTAACAGATGTTAGATAAGAGAAGGGGCCAAAAATAATGGTCATACTGAATAAGTCATTTCTTTGGAGTTAGTAATAATGACATTTTACTTAAAAATTTTAAATTTTGCCAGTATTAAAAGAGGCACCTTGGTGATCTTATAAACAACTTACAGGATCTCCTTCAATTACATTGCCCTTACTGTCTCTTACAACCATTATCTGTTGGGCATTGAAATTTATTACTAAAACTGGACCTTGTTCCATTATTTTACCAGCAATCACCTGCAAATTTAAGAAATACATTGTCATTTCATGTTAGACATTTAAATAAATATTGCCATGAAAAAATTTACAACAACTATCAATCTAACTCTGCCCAACTTACATCTGCCTGGCTAACATCCAAAACCTTAGAGTCAAATATGTAGCCAGCTTTTTTGGCTTGTTCAATAGGGTGGGCTAATGTATTGTAAGGCTAGAAAATAAAATAACAAAAATTCATAAAATTATAACTAATTTTAAAATGGGGTATAAAAAAGAAGTACTTAAAATGTCTAAAATATCCCCTAACAGAGAAACAATGCATTTGATATTTTTTGCAAATATACTTACTGCTTCAAAACACCAATCCTTTAAAATGTCTAGGTCACCTCTAACCATCGCCTTAAAATAGAAAGAAATTATACAAATAAGGTACCAAAAACTTTCATTTATATTTCTACACTGTTGGACAAAAAAATTTTCTAAGTGTAAAACATTATACGTGGTACCTCGAGATATGAACTTAATTTGTTCCATAACGTTGCTCGTATCTCAGATAAATTTTCCATATTGAAATGAATTGAAATAACATTAATCTGTACCAGCTCCCAAAATGCCACCCCGGTGGTTTTTGCTACATTTTTTAATAAGAAAAAGGAGCACAGACCTTTCCATTCATTATCTTCGGACCCATGGTTATAAAAAGAAATGTGATAAAGTACCCTAAATGAACAAATAAGCATAAAACATGAGCACGAATGATCAAAGATGCTTTGAATGCAAGGTAACAAAAACAATGGATGATGCATGCGAAAATGTGAGGCGCATGAGGCATGGGAAAATGCGAAACGCATGAGGCACAGTAAACTGAGTTGTGTGTAGTCGGCTGACACTCTCTGTATCTCAAATGTTTCTCGTAATTTGAAGCAAAAATTTGCTACCTCGACAGCTCGTATCTCAAAAATCTTGTATGTTAGGGCACTCGTATGTCAAGGTACCACTGTACAATTATATTTTTACCTCTAAAATATTGGGTATAATTTCTTTTTCACAAAGCCTTAAAAACTGCTCTTTGTTAAAATTGGGATCTATTTTACAGATCTCAGTTAAAACTTCAGACATTTCAGTTTTTGTAAAGACTCCACCTGTCCAAAAAAAAAAGTATGAAATAATCAAATACTTAAAACAGAGATGTGTGTGCTAGAAAAAAAACGTTAACGTTAAATAAAACAATCTGAAAATGAAATTCATTTAAAACAACAAATATGGCTCACCAAATATCTGACCAACTTTATCAGCAAAAAATCTTGTAGCTCTGACCATAACATGATCACTTTCATCATATTTAGCTTTCAAATCAAATAATTCTATAAAAAAAAAAAAAAAAAAAAAGCATTGGTAACTTGTAAAAAGAATCATTACATCATTACTATTTTGGTATTCATTGAACAAATCAAATAATGACAGGTGATAAAAACTATACAGAATAGTTGAGTTACATTAAAACTAGAACCAGGTTAGAAAAAAAAATTTAACTTTTTCAGGAATAGTGTAAGTAATAAATGTATTTATAGTTCATAAAAAAGCATTCAAATTGATAATCAAGGAATGTATTCTTGCTTTTCTTTTCCAAAGGAAATATGAAACATGTTACAATATTTTAAGATTTTTTTTTTTCAGGTCCTGTCCCCAACAAAAAAAAAGTACCAGACATGGGAAAACTATGGCCATCAAGTAATAAGGGAAAAAGTATGTTTCCTAACAACCTTCAACTTTTTCTAATTTCTAACTTGAATTATCAAAAACTATTTAAAACAACTTACTGTGAACATAAGGATTGTTGTCTTTAAAATGTTGCCAATTCTGATAAAATTTAGAATCTTTGTGTAAGACCATACCAGTGGAGTACCTGAAGAGCAATAAACATCATACGGTTCAAACTTCCCATCATTAAAAATGTGGTTAGAAAATATATACATGTATCACAAAATCAAAAGCATAAGTTATATAGTTTCAAAGCTTTTTCAAACTCTTGGCTACATTAGAACCACACAAAATTATATGTATAAAAAAAAATGTTTTAACAAGAAGTCAACACAGGATTTTAAATTATGATCTAAAACTTACTCATCTGCTGTTACATCTTTATCATCACGAGGTTTCATTGACAACTCTGACCTTTTCATCAACACAACTGCAAAATAAGTAAATGTGATGTGACTTAAGATATAAACTAAGTGAAAAGTGTGTTCTACCGCTTAACAAAACATAAAGCCTAACATCTACTTAAGTTTCAAACTATGATAGGATCACACCTGATAAAAAAAATAATTGAAACAAAGTACATAAATTTAAGAAATCCAAATTTACCTGGTGTCTTATAATGCTTAGCCCTACTTAGCGTAATTTCATCAAACTCTTCCTTTGCTGATTTCACACCCTGATAAAACAGTAGTTCAAATAAAAATTTAGGGCTACATGGAGTAGTATTGAAAAAAAGATCAAACTAATTAAAATATCCATATAAATATTTTCAATTTTACACCTGTCTATCCCTACTCGAAAGTAAGAAAACTTTGCTGTTAAAATATTAATGGCTGTCTATGTGTCTTGATTCGAAAAATGTCTCAAAATATCTAGTTTTAAATAGTTTCTGTAGTTTTAAATTTGAGTGTAAAAATATTAAAGCATAATAAAATATTCCCATTCAAATTATTGTTGCCTTTTTTTTACACCAGATAGTTATAAAAACCTTTAACAATCGTAGTACAAGGTAAACTAAATTTGTCCCACATTAAAAATACAGCGCTTATTTAAGAGATTTAGTTACTAATAATAATCAAATTCCTTTTAAAAGTAATTTACGACCTTTAAAAATTTTCTAAAAAATGATGATATGTAAGTAAAATTCTCAAATATATTATTATTATTATTTAATTATTTTTAATGTAAATAATGCTTAAAATTTTTAAAAAAAGTTAAATTACCAAGTAAGACTTAGAGTTACTAGTCTAGGTGTATCCTTCAGGTTTTCAAAAGAATTTTTTTTCACTCATTAAGTTTCTTCATTTTGTTCATAGCATATAAAATACCCATACAATTACATAGGACTATTCCTGATAAGTTGAGCTTTTTAATAAGTACACAAATTTGGCAAAGGTTTTGCAGGGTATGGCCAGTATACATCAGTAACCCGGTTTTCTTTTTGTTTAGTTATTACCTCTTTCAATTAATTTATCTGTGACAAAATCTGTCTCTGTTTTTATCAAACAACTTGATTTTGTAGGCTTGCCTAAAAGACCTAGCTTTGAATTTTCTGAAAGCAAAGGGCGGACCAACTCATTCTCCTGCTTAGTGTATCATTTTTGCTAGTGTTTACAACACACAACTAGCGTTTATGCTGAAACTACATCCAAGGAATTGTGGCTTATAAAGCATTGGTTGTAACATGATTATTTTATGGGGTTTTTTCGGTACATATCTTATGTTTAAGGATAGATTATTGACAACAACTGAGCTATCACTGTATGAGAACGATGTTAATTATCTTTTACAAAAGTAGATTTTTTTCTTAAAAACCATTAACCAACCCCGAAATAAATAAAAAAAAAGAATTATTCTACAATTTCAACCCACCTGAGAAATCTGTTTAAAAGCTTCGGTCTGACCTATGGCTTGACCTGATTTCTGAATAGTTTCAGCAGCTTTGGATGCTGTGTCTAATCCTCTCTTGGCTGTGTCAATGCCTTTTTTCACAAATTCCTTTTTCTGAGCTTCCTCAACAGTCTAATTTAGTAATAAAAAAGAGAAATTTGTCAGGGCTGATAAAATTATTAATTTGTTAGATAGTAAGAAAATAACAGTAAAAATTATTTAAGGTGAGTGATTTGTAGAATCTACACAGTGTTACAAATTCAGTGTACATGTATTAACAAAAAAAATCAGTGTATTAAGAAAATTTTTCCACAACTTTTATAGAAAATTTTTTTATTTAGGCCACTTATACAAACAAGTAATCATAACTAATTAGGATTACTATTATTCATTTCGTATTATGCAATATTGTGTTTTTTAAATGAACAGAAATTGTCTTAATGCAAATACTAAATTTGTTGGTTCATGTATATCATAAATTATAAAAAAGGCTATGAGCTTGTAAACAGTTCGCTATTTTTACTTTTTCAGATGTCATGATCCATAAACTATAAAACATTTACAATTCAAATAACACAATATTCACAAAATGACCCACTCAAAATAAAAAGAAGTAAAGGGAGACTAACTACACTAAAAATGAATGTTTAAAATAATAATAGGAAAACTTAAGTGAATCATAGGTATTATAATGCTTCATCATTATCTTAACCCCTTACACTTCTACCTAATCTTTGAATAGATTTATAATCCATTTAACCAAGATAGGGTGAAGAAAAATGTTATTTAAAATATTTCCAAATTTTAAAAAAAAACAATCTTTAAATTTTAGAGAAACTTAAAACATTTTGTATGTGTGTGTTATAACCACTTTTAATTCTACCAGCAGTTTATATTTACAACCTAACCATATTATTGATTACAAATCAATTTAAGTAAAAGCATATGCAGTATTATGCTTTTCCAACAATAGAATTCAAGTCAGAAATTACTTATCATTATATAAGATTTTATGTTCTATACACATAACTGTTTTAAAATTTTTAAGAAAATTGTACAAGCTAATTAAATATTGTTGTTTTTTTAACAACCTATATAATTTCACAATAATTATTAAAGCACAATGAATAATGTTGAAAATAGAGTTCAAAGAAGTAGAGTGAATGTAGTGCAAAAAATTAGCTAACATGAAGCAGTTTTTTCAAAGCAGTTAATGAAAAGCCCGTACAAGAAAAATATTACATCTCACTCTCTCTTTATATTCTTTTTTAGAAATACAACATTTTAAAAATTACCTCGGATACTTTTTCTTTCAAATCTTCTAATGTTTTCCGTATAGCTGTTGAACTTTTAAGTGTTTCTTCCTCTATACTTTCCTATGGGAAAAAAGAAATGATTGTTTTTCTTTCTTGTCATACATATACATATACACAAATAAGTAAAATGTTAACAATATTTTACTTTCAATTATTGTTCCATGACAGACAACAAAAACGAAGCATGTTATTCAAAGGTAAAATTTAATTCTAGTCTGCCATTGTACAATATCTTAAAACTTTTGAATTAATATGATTTTGGAATTGGCCTTGACAAGAAATCTGCAATCTTACAGAGCAAATGTGTGAGATTGGGGGGGGGGGGGGGAGAGAAATATTTTCTTACTGTTGGTAGCAAGCAAAAATCTTTCACTTATTACCTAAAGCCGCAGTTTTGACATAGTGTTAAGGATTAAGGAATGGTAATAATAAGGATTTGCAGATATAGAGGGAAGAACCAAATTTAAAAAAGCATTGCATAATAGGTAAAAGACCCCAAACCAGGTCCCAAAATTACATTTTTTAAACTGAGCAGTGTTTTCAAGGGAAAGGGTGGGGGTCCAATTTTTAAAATTACAGACTAACCAAAAGTAATGTGTGGTATAGAGCATTTCAAATATTGAACCAGAAATACTCAAAGAGAAGAACAGAAACAAGGAATTAGAATGCTGATGAAAATTTTTTTTTTATCTATTTACTTATGTATGCATTTATTTCAAAATTTTGCATACATAAAACCTCTTTTTTAAATGTAATAAATAACACATCATGTTATAAAAAAATATATTAATTAGTACATTACATGCATTTACACAGTAAATTTTCCATACACACAAGAAATTCTAATGCATCGAGAATAATTCATGTGTACAATCATACAAAAAGTTAAAAGCATTAAAACTCTTGTTAAATACAGTTATGGTTTTACTTAAACAATTACAAAATTTATTTGGGACAGTTTCAGTGAAAATTACTTAAATATCTATGCATTTTATACCTATAATAAACGAAATGCAGAGAACTGAAAATTTCAGTGTATAATGAATAAATAACGCGTTCTGGTCCATTTTATTATAAAGACATTTAACAGTAGCGAATATTTCTGACGACCAAAATAATGGAAGAGGTGTTAAGTGTAGATGAACTTTTAGTTGTAATTAGAGACCAATAGTGATTTAGATAAATCTTTGACAATAGTTGCAATTTCATGTCATCTTTGAAGAAGGATGGAGTACTGAGAGTACCTAAATCATTTGTGAAGAATCAATTTATTAAAAAATATAGCCTTAAAAGTTACTAAAATATCAGTTTTCACTAAGTACTTTTCTCCTAATTCTTCCAAAAATGATGAAAAAAACTTCAATAGTTTTTTTTTTTAATAAATATTTTAACACACCCAACCTCTTATTTTTTCAGACTATTTTAACACACCCAACCTCTTATTTTTTCAGACTATTTTAACACACCCAACCTCTTATTTTTTCAGACTAACATCTTTTTTCTTAAGTGTAAAATAAATGCAATGGTATAAAGGAGTAAAAGCTTAAAGAATAAAAAAAAATGCTTACAAATTTTTTTCTGGCTTGCTTTAGTGCTTCAGATTCTTCTAGCTTTTGTGTTTCTTCTTTAAATTTAGCTATATTTTCCTGTTAGTATAGAAAATGAAGTAAAAATTATACATAAATACCAATGGCATCATCATCTGAGTAAATTAAATAAAAATTTTTACATTAAACAAAATGTTTATTTGGATAATTTCTCACCTTGATCTCTTTATTTTTCTTCATCTCTTGTTTAATATTATCAATGACCGTTTGAACAAAATTTTTATTTGACATGTGGCGAACCTAAAAAAAAAAATTTTGTAATTGAGATTCAACACAAAAAAATCTTGAATGTTGATTTTACATTCCCAACAATGCCAGCAAAAAAAAATAATAAATTTATCCAACAAGAGTAAGCAACAGAAACAAACAAAAATTTTACACACTTCCCCATATATTATTTTATTTTATCAAAAAATGTTTTGATCCTCTTTAATTAAAAAAAAAAGGCAAACAAAGAAAAACCATAATCCTAAACTTCCATTTTGAAAACAAGTCTTATAATAAAAATCTTGAGTGTATCAATAAAGTTTGTATCACTTTTCAAAAATAAGCAGCCTCTGAACTCACAAACAATCTGAGAATTAACGACGTCAACATTTTATTTAAATTATCGAAATTCACAAGGAAGATATCAAAGACTATTTGAAATAGTTCAAGGCTTTAATTAATCCTTTGATGACCTTGCAACTGCAATGTTAGGATGTTATCACCTAAAATCCAATATTAGGGGAGCTTTTTTTTTTGTAGTCCATTTCACATACTTGCTATGGCTGAATCTACAATGTCATTAGCCGCTGTTTTTAAAGAAAAGTGACGGATCACTAAGATTTAAAACTGTGACCTTTGACATGCCATTTGTTAACACATCCACATGGTGATTTTACTAAATTTTAGGGACATTTATTAATATAGCTATGTTTAGATAAAAAAACAATATTTATAAATTTAATATTTTTACCTGGGATCCATTATAACATATTTGTTCATGACTAAATATTGTTTTGCCATTCGGATGTGTGTAAGAGGACTTTGAAAGATTGCTTTCTGTTTTATAAGTTCGAAGGATGGTTGTTCTCCCAATAGAGGAAAGCTGAAATGAAATTTTTAAAATCATAAGCAAGACTACAAGTAAAAGTAAAAAAAAAACTTAAAATTTGATAAATTATAGGAAAGTAATTAGACCAATTAGGTACTTCGATAAGCCGACTTCCGACATATTGGAAACAGTTGAAAACCTGTGCCAGTGTTTAACCCAGTCTTAAATAGTAAGAATTTATTTGTGTTTTTCATTAATATATTTCATTCAAAACTTAGATTTTTGGCATAAAAAATAGTTATTCAATAACAGCATCAAGTTTTTATTTATTTTGCAGCCATCTTGGATTTATACAGATTATCGGAAAAATAAGGTAAATGTAAACTTAGTGTCTCAAAATCATACAATAGAAATGGATTTTTCATTACTTACAACATAAAAACTGAAATTTGATTAGATTTCATCAAGACATAAATTTATGCTGTTTTAAAGTAAGCCTCTAATGCAAGAAAGAATATATAGTAACCTTGCAGATTTTTATTTTTTTTAAATGAATTGGGCTTGTGTTGCTAATAAAAATCATAGCTTCTTATTCTATTTTTTATTTCTTTACAAAACTTTGCAGGTTTAAATTCCCTGATGCAGTTTTGGAATATCGTGTAAAATAGTGACATAAAAAGCTAAATTTTTTCTAGTCATTTTAATCTGACATGATCCTGAAGATGGGTTGTTGCTACAAACTTTTGATTACATTAGCGTATTTTGATTTTAATGCCAGCTTTTAAAAATCTAAAACATCTAAATCTATAATAAGGCATCTACTTAAAGAAATTTTGAATTTTTATTTTTCCCTTCCATACATTGGTCTAAATTTTCTAAATGGTTTTTTACCAAAGGTATTTACAATCTCATGAGTAAAAAAAACAAACATCTGTGCCCCATTGACGCCACTGTTCATTATCAGAAGCAATAAAATGTCTTCTTTTCATTAACAAACACTATAGATTTATGTTTTGTTTACACACCTCAGATATAGCTGAAGTGCTCGTAATCATATCTACCAGCTAACTAAACTATACTTCCATCCATGACGCATGAGTGACAAAAGTGTCTTCTAGTCAATGTGTATTGAACTTGCCTAACTTAAAAATAGTAATAAAATCCAATTAAAAATTTGATGCATCAACCTTAGAAATTTTACGCTATAAACTTTTGTCAGCTTAGCCTTAGGCGACATGACAGGTGAATAAAAAATAATGTTTCGATCAACACAGAAAATAATAAAATATTTATCATACACATAATTAAAAATACACACTTGCTACGGATACGTAATTTTTTTCTTCGGGGTACGTGAGGGTACGGAAATAGACTTTGGAATTGAAAACGTAAGGTATTAAAAATTGAGGCTATGTTTGTGTGGCTCGCTAGCACAGTCGGTTGCATGCTTGGCCGGGACCCTATTTTGCCCAACTATGTGTGGGTTCAAATCCCGTCAGAGAAAATTTTTTTCAGAATAATAGATACTAATTTAGTGCATATTTTTTTGTTTTATTACATTATGAAAAAAAAAGGGTTAGGGGGGTTAGGGATAGCATCACATAGCTATCTGAAAAAAGGGTTAGGGTTAGCGTCATATTGCTAAAAAATACGCACATCTTTTTACGTACCCCGAAGAAAAAAAATACGGAGTACGTAATTATGTATCCGTAGCAAGTGCCTTAAAAATAAGTGGTGACTCAAGGTATGCAGCTTTTAAGTAAAATTTTTAAAAATTCTGTCACAAATTTTCCTATATATTTTAATTTACGCACTTGCTACGGAACCAGCAAGTCAGAACTCGTATTATTTTTGTCCAAGTACCAATCATAGATATTGCTCCACACCCTAACCCTATCCCTTTCTCTATCCCTAATCCTAATCCTATATTTAAATATTTTAAAAAATAATTTTTTAAAAATGCAACTTTTGATGATTATAGGTCAGTGACTTTCATATGCTAACTTGCTGGTGCCGTAGCCACTGCGTTTAATTTATTTACAAATCTACATTACCTGAACGGTCTTGTTATATTATCGAAAGAACTTGTACATTCTTTTTAACTATTTAGTCAATTTAGACTATGTTTTATTATTAAAGCATAGACAATCAAGATGATTAAATCATATTAAATGTCATTCAAAGGCAAATAACGATGAGCCATAACAACGCACTTTGTGTTGTATTTCATCAGTTATACAATACAGCAAAAAAAAAAAAGAACGGCAGCCTAAGCCCGTAGCCGTTAAATATTACAATATTAAACTGCTTACATAAACTTGAAATCTGAATCTTCCAAAATTAGTGAAATAAATTATCCCATTCCCTTACCCCCTGTGGGCCGACAGTGCGTCCTAGCGTGCAGAAAAGTCGATTGAAAGTCGCCATGTTGTTCAATGATAAAGCAATTGTTTGAATAGTATGTGCTAAGTACGCACAATATCTGTTAAAATAAGTAACTTTAGTTGCTGTATGCCACTGATCTATGAAATGTTAAAACTGTGAACGAAATCTGCGAATGTCTTCTATTATTATAAAGAAATTTATTACTAGTATTTAAACAAAAATTGAATAATTGATTTGAAAAAAAAAATTAAAGAATATTGGGGTGTGAAGATTACAAATGGGGAAAAATAGAATCAGGGCCTCGCAGATAAATAGGTTTCTAGTGTGTAAAAAAAAGCATAATGCTGCATGATGTGCATATTGCATAGACCTACTACTACTACCACACAGAGTATTACTATTGTAACCTGACCTAACCTAAATGCTATATATGTATATATATATATATATATATATATATATATATATATATATATATATATATGAGGCAGGGTGAGAAGATACTGACAGAAAATGTGTTAGTGTGGAATAGTAAGGGGTGGGGGATGTATGAAACTTTTTTTCCAACCAGTTTGAAATTAATTGCAAATAATCAATAAGTAACGCAATGTCTTTGCAGACTAGGTTGATTTTACCCAACGGCCATACACATATTTGTATAGTTTGCTTTCAGCATTTACTTTTTTAATAATCAAGCTTTGTTTGCTTTATACATTGGGCAACCCTTTTTTTCTGAGCCTGAGAAGTGGAATTGTGAAAGCAAAAATACCTTTTAATTAAGTGACTCAAGATCAACTGGCTTAGCATAGGTCACTGGTAAAAAAAAAAAAGCTCGTAATTCTTGCAGTCATATTATGGTGACAACGACCATAGTTGTCTATAAGTAACCATCAGGTTTGCTATACAAGAGATTAATTCAGTTTTCTTATATAGTAAAAAATACATTACAGAACTGCACCATAGTTAATTTATGAAGAATAAGTGAGCATAGGTAATCAAATAATAGGAAAAAAACTGGTGCATAGGGAACTGCACTTAACTCATTGAAGAGCTGAATGCGGCTGCCCTAGGAGCCACATTTAGCCACCATTAGTATAGGCCTTAACAAAAATATGTGCACCAGCAGTGGTTATGTGTTTGTTATAAAATAAATCAGAACAGGAAATATATTTCCATGCCGCTGCTATAAACACTCCACATTACGATTTTAAGGATGTGTATTGAGGGCATCATATAATCTGTACTAACAACTATTGTGTTTTGAGGGCATCATATAATCTGTACTAACAACTATTGTATTTTATAGGATCAAGAAAATAAACTCATCTAGAGGATAACAGACTGAAAACATGGCGATATTTTTTAACATGACAATAATCTATATTTTCTTATTTTACATTATAATAATATCATAGAGAATAATAACACAATTCATTTTAAAGGTGAGATATTTATTTACATTTACAGATAAATCATATTGTATAACAAGGAGAAAAGTCATTCATTAACTTTATGAACATTTCAATTTTTATTTGAAATTCTATTGAAATATACAGAAACATTACATTTCAAAAATATACATGTATACAACAGTTTATAATAAGGTATTTTATATGTATAAAGTGAACAACATGCAAAATGATTTTTTTTTAAATGCTTTGCACATTTTTTTAATCTGCAGTCAACCTCAATTTTGTTTAATTGTCATGGATAAGTCTGCCACAGTTAAAACCTTTTCACTGCCATTTATAGCTTTAAGGATATACATAATGGTAGACATAACTTTATAGGGGTAATTTTATTCCTAATTTTTTTTTTCCACTTCATTTTAATAAAAAAATAAACCTACAATGATTTATCTACAAACTGTATTTTGGTAGACACTAGTTGAGAAATGATGGACGGATTTGGTCTTTCCAAGCTGCGCATGAAAGGATGATTCTGTAGGAAAAGAGATTAACAAAGTCTATAAAAAATTCATTTTCATCAGATAATGATATTAATGCATTAAAATTATAGTACAGTGTTTAAAACAATAGATGGGTCTTATGTGACTTCAAACCAGAAGGTGGATTTAGATTTGTTAAAAGGCCCTGAGAGAAAAAGAATTGGAGAGAGAAAAAAAGAGAAACAAGAAAAATAATACATCTGTAGCTTTGGGTAGGATGGGCGGTATCCCAATTTGGGACTTAAGGTGGATATTCAGTGCTCCAGCTGCTAAATACATATCTGCATTCAGCTTGATCAATCATGCATTTATAGATGGTTAAACTTTGTATTTCTCTGAGCCTCATTAAGATACTTATTCTTTACAATTTGAATAAAAGGATTTTTTTTTTTAAATAGACTGCTTACTTACTTTCAAATCTTGAACAGAAAGTCTTAACGCTGGCATTTTGTGAAGGCTGAAAAAAATTTTTAAAAATTACTTCATAAACTAATATCTTTATAAAAATTACATTAACTAATTTTAATGCTACATTTACATTGATAAACCCTCATAAATGCAAAAATAGAGAAGCAAATAAATGTTTTATTATACAAACTTTTTTTTTCTGAAAAAGAAAAGAACACCTTATTCTAATTTTTAACTTTGTCCAAAAAAAAAAATGTTTATTATTAGAATGAAATTTTTTTTAATGGATAATGCATTTATTATTTAATCATTTTTTCCCAGATAGTATAATAAATAGTATAATAAAGTGTTAGGCTGGTGTTGATGAAAAAAATTTTCATCAAGACATACATGCATATGTATAATAGTGTAATAGCAGAAACAGTAAAAGACATCACAGTACACAGCATTACAATTTTAAGAAAATAAATGTAACTTTAACTTCTTTGAAAGACAAAACAAACTGTATCGAAATTAAATATATCTTACCATCTATTTACAAAGTCAACGAGGTGAGGAGAAAACTGATTTGCCGAAAGCTTCATCTGTGGCTACAAAAGCAGATATGTTTTTTCAAAAGTTATTATTTCATGAATTTTTTTCAGTCTGATCCTTAAATGATTTAATAAAAACAAAAAGTCAGATTTAAAAAAAATAAATAAATAAAAAATTGCCAACCTCTTCAATTATAGCTCTCATAATTTCTATTGGCTGTAGCACAACATTTCTATCACTGCAGTTTAACTAGAAATTGTTCATTTTCAAGATAAAAAAAACATTACTGTTATTTGTTTTTTAAAAATAGCACGATAAAAATGTATTTGTTTGACATAAATCATCTCAGCTTAAAAGGCAAAATAAATAAATTATTGTGATGGGGGGAAAAAATTGAGTTTTAAGTTTATTTAGAAATAACAAAAAAATTCAAGCAGTGTTTCTAAGAAAAAAAATAGAGAAAACTTACTGTAGCAAATGGCAATTTCCCTGTAGCCAACTGAAAGATAAATAATACATGAAAACAAAATCACATATAGCTTAGCTTTTCAAATTTAATTAAAAAAATAATTGATGCTTTCAGAATAACTAAAAAAACAGATTTCTTTGGATGTCATTTAAGGCTCACTAAAGAACATATGGTAAAGAAAGCAATAACATGGCAATATTAAAAGTTTTATAGTTTAAAAAAAAACCGCTAATTCTTCATAAACATCTTCAAAAGCAACCTCAAAAAGTGTAACACCAAAGCTCCAGACTTCAGCAGGTATCCCATAGTCATGACCCTGCAATCTCTCAGGCTAAACAAAAAAAAGTACACAGGTTTTGTAAAAAATACTTAACGTGTTATATGAAAGAAATTCATATAGTTCAGATAAATGAATTAATATGTCACTGTAAAAAAGAAAGAAATGTCTAAAAATAAATTATGACAATACACATTAATCTAAATAAAGTGTAAACGCACTTGATTAGCTGAGCATTATCTAAAATATAAAATAAAATTTTAACAGGAGCTAGGTTCCAATGATTTCCATTTATTTTATTTATTTAAAAAATTTTTCCTGTCATCAAAAGAAGTTTTTTTAGAATGAAAAATTCATAATTCAAAAGGGGAATACTTACAGCCATGTAAACATTGGTACCCAGGAATGTTGTGGCAATAGATTTTATCAGCTAAGAAAAAAAAAAAAAAAACAGTTCTGGTGAATTTAATGAAGGTAAACTCATGTACATGCATACCAACATAATGACAAAATTGTAACCTAGATGTATACAAAAAATATCCCAACTCACCTGTGTGCTGACACCAAAATCACAAAGTTTGACCTGGCCAGCTGTATTGACTAGAATATTGTATGGTTTTATATCTGAATATAAAGAACATTAAAAAAAGTAATCATTTTCAACTGTGATGCTGCATGTATAAGATGTACACTGAAAACAACTGTGTACAGAAATAAAGAGACTCTTCAAAACAAGCCCATTTTTGTACAATGGTGGCTCTAAAATTGGTGTTGCTGGTTCTTCATTGAACAATAAAGGGAACAGCAAGACAGTAAAAAAGTTGGGCTATTTGTGATTGTTGCCTTAATACTTATCTCTAATTATTGTTGTTATACCATCAAGATAAAAAATTGGAGAGCTACTTATATTTTTAAAATAAAAATGGAAAAATTGTCTTGGTTTGTAGGTAGATGACCATGGTCAGACATGTTATTTTAATAAGAATATTTTTATCCCTCACCTCTGTGCAATATTTTGAGATTCCACATGTAGAACATGCCTTCGATAACAGACAAACTTATCTGGCCTAAAACAGTCTCATTCACTGGCATATATTGATCTAAAGAGCCACCTAAAAAAAAAAAAAATTCTGTCAAAGTTCAATTAAGAACCATTAAAAAGTACTACTTAAGCAGTTATACTAATGGCAATTTTAATAAAATATACAAATTTAAATACGACAAAATTTAAGAAAACTTACCGTCCATAAATTCTGTACACATGAATATTCTATTTTCAAAAAAAAAAGCTCCATAGAATGATATGATCATGCGGCAATTACACTGAAAAAAAAAATCTACAATTCAGTTGTCTAATGGAATGGAATTATTCCCAGCATATTAATTTATTTTCTTTAATTTAAGGACTGACCTTGTAAAGAATTTCCAATTCTGAAATTATCTGCCTTTGCTGGTCAGCTTCAATAACAACATCTATTTCCTTAAGTGAAAAAATAAAAAATTAAGCATAAGACAGAAAGAAAAAACTATGATATATCCGAACCCCTTCCAAGCCCAACCAAAGCTTATTGCCCCTGATGGCCATTCATAAGTGAACCTATTTATCATCAGAATGATTATCTTCAATAAGGTTATCAGCCCAGTTATATTATGCCACATAATACTTCACATGGTTGAATTGGTTTATCATTTAGCTATGATGAGGAGCTAGCAACCATTTATCGTGTGTAGTTTTTCTCTCCATCATTACTTCAAATAGCTCAGACTTCAAGCTGAAGCAGTTTCTTGATATGGAGCTCGTACCAACACATAAGAAATGAGAGGCAGGATGTTGTTGAGTGTAGATACTTAATGATTATAGATGAAAATGATTTATTTACAATATAAGTATCAAATAGAATTTCTTTCCTTGTATTAGGACTGTTTGTGTCAATTTCAGAGTGATCAATTAAATTAAATTCAAAAGATGCTTTTTTAATAAATTGTATAAATATTTATCCGTGGCTAGGGTGAATTACATGTAGATATGATGGTATAGAACCAACAACAGAAGACTTGTTTTTAGCATCAAGGGCCTTCTGTCATTCTACCACCCAATTTGCTTCTTTAAGCATTCATTATTTGTCAGTCAAGAATGCCTAGCACAGCCGCATGATCATGAAGAGGAAACATTTTTTTCTTAAAATTGTTTTAAGAACACCAAGCGGTTAACTTACCTTAACAGCCATAATCTTTCCTGAAGGCTTATGCACTGCTCTAGAAAAAAATAATTCATATTATTTATGAAGCTATAACATGTATTACAGATTTTTAAAACATTGATAAATAATCACAGTGCAGTTGGTGATTTTCATAAAGGCTTGTGGCAGTGAATTTAAAATTTGTAAAGAAATCATTGAGATAATTCCAATGTATGATATCATAAAAAGCCAGGGTATAATCGAGAAAGTCATGAGGTTCTGTATAACCATGGTTTGGATTTGAGTAAAATTACAAGCTTTTTTTTACAGTCTTTATTCAAACATTGATGACAGACAATAGAGTATTAGAAACAGAATGAACGATAGGTGTTAGGAATGTGTCATGTTTTGTGATTCTTTAGAAGGATTCTCTCAAAAGTATTTAGTGAAAGCAAAGTAAAGTTATGAACAATAAATAATTATTTTTGTATTATTATTCTCATTGAGAACAATCAAATGGCAAAAGTTGTACTATTAAAAAAAAGTTAGCATTCTTTATAATTCATTTTCTATGGACCAGTCTAAATCAGTGGTTCTCAAACTTTTGCGATTCATCACCCTCTAAGAAAATGTTTTTAGATATCATGAACCTCATGTAAAGAAAGAAAAGGGGATACTAGAGTGAAATGCTAATATTAAATAATTATTACAATTTTTGGTGACCCACTTCAAATCGGCTTGTAGCTCACAACCCACACAATGAGAACCATTGGTATACATAAACATCGCAAGATACAAGTCAGTAGGAAATATACAAGAATTTCAGTCCCACAAGTTATCTAACCTTTGTAAGTGAATGATCAACTAACTGTGAGAAAATTTATAAAACCTTACAGGTTGAGGGTTCTTCTTTCAAAAATGTGTTATCACTGCCACCTATAAAGATATGCTTATAGCTCCTTTAATCTGTGTGAAGTATTTTTCTTTTCAAGCATAATGACTAATCAACACCCAATTAAAAGATATATTTTTTACTGTAACACTTACCTGTACACCTTTCCACCATTGCCTTCCCCAACCATCTGTCCAAAATGCAAAGATTCTTTAGTAATCTGACCACAACCTAATATACTCTCAAAACCAACGCTGCAACATAGGAGAGTAACTAGTTAATACAATTGTTTTTTGTTGTTTTTTTTTTAATAAAAACTTCTCGATAATAATTTAAACAATGACACCAAAAATTATTATTTTTTTAGACCATGTAAAAAATATAAGGGAAAATTAAAGAGAACTTATAAATACTAAGATTTCATCACATATTTGGTATATCAAAGCCCTAACTGTAAAAATACTGATAATTCGAAAATCTATGAATATGACAATTAATATAAAATATTCCAAAGAAATCTCATAATAAAAGAATTAAAAGTGAAGGAAAGTGTAAATTAGTTTTCATCAATCATATGTTCCTAAGGCTGAGGCACTTACTTGTTATTGGCTGGGTTCATTTTTTGATTGCCCAGTGGCTGCCCTTTTTCCTCTGCCTGACTACCAGTTCTCACCTGAAAATATGGATATGCAAATTACATTGAAGCACATAAGAAAAAATATTTTAGAAAATAGTACTTATTGAGTTTTTTAATTCGCCAAAAAATCATGAACAAAATTAATGGTAGTCATAAGTTGACTTTTTTAAGTTATAATGTTATTTAACTAACCTTCAAACCATGAATATTTCTGTTTTGTGGTGTTTTAGGATCTTATAAGAAAAAAAAAAGCTTTTTTTAAAAAATAGACTTTTATTTAAAAGTACTAGAAAGTAAAAAAATATTCCATTATGCTTAGATCATAGAAATATTCATTTTACAGGAAGTCATTTATCATTAGACATCATTAATTGATAAACTGAAACATAAACAAATGAAATAATTAATCCATATTGGTGCATATACTTTTATAGTCTATAAATATTTCTATGATCTAAGCCTAATTTTTCACATTTAGTCCATTTGATTAAAAGTCTGTTTAAAAAAAAAACACATAGTTTTTTTTATTTTAAACTTTCTGCTGATAGAAGTATTTTACTTGCTTTTGTTTTTATAGTTAGTATAATAAGTGTGTACCTAGCATAAAATGAATGACTGAAAGATCTGTTGTTTTATATTTTCCTATACTGTATATTGTTAAAAGAATTTCACCTCAGAACTCAATTAACTTCAAAGCACTTCAATGAAACTGTGATACTTGTGAAAAGATAATCTTTCTCTGATATTTAGTCTTAATTTAAATATTATCAAAAAAGTAATTAGCTTTGGACTCCATAATTGTTGAACTAATTGACTCAAACGTTATAAAATATTGTATTGTCATAAAGAAGTTAGGGATAATTGATTTGAAATTTTCCAAAGCACTAAGTTTTAGATGCATGCATTAGAAAATTTATACCACGTGACAAAGCAAGTTTCTTAAGTCTCTAAATACATTTTAAAACAAGGGGATAATAAAAAAAATTAAATGAAACAATATACTAATTATTTATCAAATGAAATTTCACTTGTAACAGATGGCAATTTGAATTATAATCATAACTAAGTATGAAGCAAGACATCACAATTTTTTTAATGGAAGATAAAAAGCTTACGTTTTGGAAAGATTATCAAAGGTGGGAACAGACCCCTGTCTCTATCTTCATCACTGAGTTCTCTGAAGTACTATCAGGATCAATAAAAAAAAAGACAGCCTTATTTATTAATTTGCTGTACAGATGAATATTGTAATTTAAAAAATAAAATTTAATTTAAAAAAAAACAACACATTTCTTACATTGTGGAACATATCTTTCATCTCACTGTCACTGCGCACCGTGATTCTATCACCTTCTTCATCCTCATCTGAAATTAGAATATATGCCATTAAACTAAAAGTGGAATAGCTACTGAAAGAAACAACTATTTTAACATTTTTAAAACTTTTAAAT
The DNA here is from genome assembly GCA_021962125.1 of Bulinus truncatus. Lineage (NCBI taxonomy): Eukaryota > Metazoa > Mollusca > Gastropoda > Planorbidae > Bulinus > Bulinus truncatus. Next base: position 192,824 of record JAGDYQ010000431.1, on the reverse strand, counting down.
CTTTGGAGCACAAATAATAACAAATATAATTTGATAACTTTTTATTATTTTTAGTTTTCTTACATACTTACATTCAAAAGCAGTCGGAGAAGAGTCAGGAATAATTTGTGAAAAAACCTCCTGAAATTATTTTAATTTAATTATATTCTGAGCTAAATAAATAAATCAAATTCTAAAATCTACCCTAATACAAGAAATATGAATTAAAATGAGTGTCAATCTCAACCCCAAACACTTTACATATTTGTTACTTAATATTAATCCCAGATATACTGCACACAGTGTACAGAGACCGTGGGTCCTAGGTACACTTTGAATGCAGGTCTCATATTCAAACCTAGTAATGCATTATATGTTTTGTGAAACCTTTCATGCAGTCACGGACCAGTCAAAAGAAATTACAACATCATAGGTTGCAATTTAATAATCTGTTTCTTTCTAAAATTAGATGCAAGCATTTTAACACATGCTGCTAAAACAAGTAACTAAATAGTGCTTATCCAGAATGCAACTTAATCAACTGGTTTCTGCATCAACATTTGGGGAGAAAATACATTTTAACTAAACTCCTAGAGGTTACATTTGAAACATAGATACAATCTTGGGTTCTGTTTGTGTGACTCAGTCAGACAGTGCAGTCAATCCTTGTACTGATAGTAGTCATTGAATTGTTTCTCTAACAAGACTATGAATAAAGCCAAGACCCGATCAAAGTCATCATAGCGCACTTTTGTATCGTATGTTTGATAGTCAAACCGAACAAAAGATAAATGTGGAAGTGGAACAGTTGTTTTTTTCTAGCTTGATTTGAAGCAGTTTCAATATACACAGGAAAACCACACTGCTGCTCACACAGTTTCTTTTATTGTCTCAAAGGTGTTTGTTCAGATCATAAAGGGGATGCAAAAAAAAAAATACAAGGTGCAAACAAAAAAGTCATGCAGATTACATACATTTAATATCTTTTATTTTTTTTAGCTTAAAATATTTTAGTGTCTGTTGGTTTATGATAATAATGGAATAAGAGTAGGCCTACAATGCTAATTGAGGAAAAATGAGGCTGGCAATTTTTTTCTGAAAAGACAATCCGCAAATAGATGAAAAATATGTAGAGTTACCTAAGATGAAACTTTGGCAAAGCCAAAGAGAACCATCAAGACAAGATGATTCAAGATACCCCCTCCACCCTGATGAAATTAGGTACACACACCCTTATGTCAGTCAGTATGAAAATTGAAATTGTGTGCAAAGCCGTCAAAGGGTGGCATACTTGTCTATTTAAGTTTAAATCCAACTTATATTATTAGAAGATATATATGTTAAACATAAAAATATACCAAGGTTTGTCGGAATGTCACTTCATCTGGATTCACCATCCAATCCATATCCTGATTGTTTTCAGAGCGAATGCGAATAGTAAATGGTGGCTCGGACATTATATTTCTTTCTAAAAAATGAATTCCTTAGAAATTATTTGACTATACTGTATCAAAAAAGTAAATGCATAATAGTCAATAAAGCTGTATTCAGCTTTAGAATTAAGAGTGCCTTCAAAGAAGTCATCTTACAACACTTGAACCTCGATGAAAATGTAACTTTTCCTAGATGTTTTTGATTCTATTTTATAATTTATATGCCAGTGCATGTTTCCGTAACCCGGAACAAAAAATTTGTTAGATTACTGCGAGTTACCTACCCTGTCAAGGTCGTGAAATCTGTTTCTAACTAATAAAAAAGTTGAGAATCAACTTTGTAAACAATTTTGGCGACTGCAATGTCAACTAAAATATTGGGACCACTTCGCCTAACAAGACAATTGATAAATGCAAGGTTAAAACTTAAATTATGCCTTAAAAATATTTAATTTATCATCTCTCAACAGTTAATACTCAGTGTGCTCTGAACTGAATTAGACTAATTAGTGAATACATTTTATTTGAAGTGTTGTTAAGTTATTAATCTTGAATGCCTCAGAATACTTACTTAGGCCCTAAGGTAGGACAGTTAGGCCGTAGTCTTAATTTATTAGTTTTATCATTCATAGGAGGATACAGTATTAAAAGTTACCGTTTCTGCTATATTAACGCTGTACACAGTACAGTATAATTATAATGTTAGTGTTACTGTTATTAGTTTTGTTATAATAACGCAGTGGCTACAGGTACGAAAAAAGTACTCCGTATTTGTTTTGGTCCGGGGTACGAAAATAGATGTTGCTCGACGGCGGAAGTTGTTTGTTTTTTTTTTTTTGTTATTTTGTGTGCACAATCACAAGGATTTTTCGCGGGAAGGATGAAAGTCGGCGATCGATTTAATACTTTAAAAGAGTTGGAGGAGAAAATAGCAGCTTATGAAGCTGAATCATGCATCTCCTTATATAAGCGATATAGCTAAATATTACCGAACTTTTCCTTACTATCATTTTTGCGTCACACTTTAAAAAATTCAGAGTAGCCTACATATTTCAAATTTATTAAATAATACTAAGATTAAGAAACAAAAATAGAGGGGGTAAGGAAGCATTTATTATCTGAGAATCGAACCAAACACTGACGGAGACGAATTAACGAGTGTTAGCTTTCTTGGGGGGGGGGGGTGCGATAGATACCGATTTAACGCATAATTTCTTGTTTTATTCGTCCGATTTTATTTGGCTTGGGCAGACCCCAAAAAAAGTAATAAAGAATAACTGCAGTGCATGCACACATATTTAGTCTTAGACATATATCCTGACAACTAAAAGGATACATTCTGAAAAAAAAAAAAAACAATAAAAAAAAGTGTCTCTCATTAATGTACTATTGAAAAAAAAAATGTGTTTTCACCTTCTTCTGACCTAGTTTAGGCCTATATTCTTATTTTGTAATTTAAAATAATTCAAAGCCGTATTTATTTTTAAAAAAATATTATAAAAGCTGAGAACTTAATTAGTTTAGAAATTTGCAAAATTTCTTTTTTTTTTAACATTATATCGCTAAAAATACAGAGTCCCGAAAGTCGCGCATGTGCACATCTATTTTCGTACCCCGGACCAAAACAAATACGGAGTACTTTTTTCGTACCTGTAGCCACTGCCTTATAATAAAGGTTATGCCAACAAATGTATGGAAAGAATTTCAATTCATTAACTTAAGTGAAAAAAGTGAAATTCACAATTCATTATAACGATTGATACAATATCAAAGAGCTCTCTGAATTATTTCCAAAACAGATTATCTTTTTCATTCTCTGCTCAATCAGAAGCAAAGTTATTGTATTTTTAGTATCTAGGAAAACTTTAATCAATAAAAAATGTTCTGTTTGTTTCAGTTTAAACTTTATTTTTATTCAGTTGTTTCATATTTAGCTCAAGCTAGCTCTATTTTCTTAGTTTTAAATAATTTATAAAATGTCAAGGAAATTTTTTCATGCCCAATTTATTTGAAATTAATTAAATGCTTCAAAATTATTTTAATTAAATGATTTAGATTGGAAAAAAAAGAATTAAAATCAGAAATAATAAAGACTTTATATGTTTCATCTTTACCCTTACGGGCATCTCTGGTTTTCTGTGTTTTACTTTATTGCATTGACAGTATAAAATTCAAAAGACAATTGATAAACTAAATATTTCTTTATTCTTAGATCAAAATCTAGTATAACTGCTGCTACTGGCAGTGCTTTGTCAGAGTATGACAAACATTTTGAAAAAAAGGAGGTCACAATCACTGTAAATGAGAAGGTAAATTAATCTTTATTGTTTTTAAATGGGAAATATTACAGCCAAACTTTCTTAATTTTTTTTAATTAAGACTTAACAAACAAATGGCTATCTGTCTCTGACTTAGCAACCAAGTCTATTAGACGAATGTATAAAATGAAACTTTGGATGATGAACTTTATGGTCCCAGAACAGCATTATCAAAAGTAATAATCACTATGCTTAGTAACTAATGTATATTCACTATTCTCTTATATGTAGATGTATAAACATATATATATATATATATATATATATACATGTATAGAGAGAGAGAGGGGGTGGGGAGAAACAAACTATAATTACAAATATGTATGTAATCCTGTGTTGGCTTGAGTTCATAAGACTTAAAATGTTTGTATCATGACAGAATGAGTCCTAAAATCTATATGAATTAAATATTTAATTCTAATATAGCTTATTAAAAGGTTCATTTTGTTTTAAAACACTCAAAACAGCAAAAGTCATATATTTATGTTCTACTTAAATATTAAGATTAATTTTTTTTTTTAAATATCATTTGATATTTTAAATTCTATGATTGTTTTAAGATGGCATTTTAAAATCCCTAAATGTGATCATAAATCTCACATAAAATATAATTTGATATGGAAAAAAAAATTTTTCTTATACTAAGATGAGAGTTGATTTCAGGTACATATACTGATATTTAATTTTGAACTAAATATAACAGTCATGTTCATATAAAGTATGGTGTTAATTATTTTACCTAGATGGACATTTCTGCCATAAATGGTGTTCCAGAGGAACACATTAAAACAAGAACTGTCAGGATATTTGTTCCAGCCCGAAATGCAATGCAGTCTGGCACATACAACACTCGCAGATGGAGAATAGAATTTGATTCAAGAGAAAGATGGGAAAACCCATTGATGGGTTGGGTTTCAACGTAAGATTGCATTGATTATTCTCAGAACCACTTGCATATTATAGCAAAGGAAAAAAAAAATATTGATTTGAATATATTATTGATTAATAGTCATTAATATGATCAAATTATATTTTAAGATATATTTATTATTATTTATTAATTAAAAGTATGAAGTTTATATAATTCAAATATTGTTTTAAGAACTACAAAACATGAGTTTGTAAATTGTATTTTCATTAACCTGAAAATTCCTGATGAATCAAATTCTGGCAAATCACTTTTTTTTTCCACAGTGGTGACCCATTGTCCAACATGGAAGTGAACTTTAATAGTAAAGAAGATGCCATCGTGTTTTGTGAGAAAAATGGTAAATATTTGTATAAATTCTAAAAAAAAAAAATCCAATTTGACCACTATATAGTGGTACTAATAATGAATTGCTAAACTATTTGTTTTTGTGTAATGTTAACATGGAAACTAAACAGTGGCACTCTCTCTGAACTCTCTCAATGAAAACTGCAGGCTGAGACATAGTCTCTTAGAGCTCTCGATAAACATTGGCACTAATGTTTGCCTTCTGTGTAAGAAAATTACATTGAATTGTGCTACTACTGCTATGCCTGACTCGTAACTAGTTTCTCACATGAGGGATTTCTCACTTTTTTTCTTCCTTTTTGAAATTTATCACCTTGCAAAGCCTTCATAAACCAAATAACTCATAAATTGAGGTATTTCTTTATTTGTAATTTTATTCACAGGCTTATGATTCAGTTTAATTATTAACTTTTTATTAGATTTTTTTTTAATACAACTTATTGGAACTCATTTATAAATATGAAATTGGTCAGTTGTCAAAAACATATGGTCTGTGCAAATCTTTATGCTTCATATAACATAATTTCATTTAATGGTCAGTTTTTTTCATTACTTTGTTTTTAATATTTCAGGCTGGCAATGGTTCATTGAAGAACAACAGAAGCCAAAGATGATAAAGAAGTCTTATGGTGCAAACTTTTCTTGGGACAAAAGAACCAGAGTATCTACCAAGTAGTTCATAGTCTGATTTTATTTTATTTTATTATGGAAAAAAAAGCAATTTTATTTTCCTGTCAGATGAAACTGTAGGATAGCAGTGGTTCATAATCAACAACTTGAACATAAAGTAAAACATTATTATATAAGTGGAAGGTATGTTTAACAAGATGTTAAAAAAAGAAAAGGAAGATATGAAGCATGAAACAGGTTTTGATGGTTATACTGTTTCATAGTTAAGTTGCTTGAATAACATTTTCTGTATTTATTTAAATAGTTATTGAATGAAGAGTTTTCTCTTTTTTTTTATTTTTTTTGACTATTTATGAAATTTGATGATTATGTAATAAATATAAACTTTTCATCACGGTTTGTACATTTTATGTGCTTTTTTTGGAGAGGAAGAAATGAGTTTTACAAATGTTATGTTGACATTGAGGTATGTACCTGGTATCATATACACTATTAATTATACAACTCAGCAATGTTAAAATAGTTACTTAACATCCTCCAACTTACTATAGGGATGACATGTTCATCCTATACACCATTGGTCCCCAACCTTTTTCTAACCACAAAAAATTGTTTCTTTGGCAGCCAAGTACCACTTGATCCACAGACCAGTACTGGTCTGGGGATTGGGGACCGTGCTCGATTTAAGAAAAAATCAGTGCCTAGGATGAAAAAAATTTCTGCAGAGCTGGGGATAAATGTCTATGGTTTCATCCCCGGCAGGGATATATTAGCTAAAGCAGAGCCGTTTATGACAGTTCTCAGTGCTGAGGATATCCCTGGCGGTAAATCAAGTCCTGGCTGGGGACCACTGATGGGACAGCGTTTGTAGTGAGTGTTTTTTATCCCCACATTAGCCATAGAGGCACATGTAAATCATAGTTTACTACGCTAACTGGAATTTGAACACATAACCTATAGCATGATGATCAGGATACAGGATCACACAAAAAAGCTGCAACAAGCCACCCATACCGTATTATAAAATATAAGTGTTGATTTCTGAAGATAAGACCATTTAGTCTAAAATATTGTATCCACTTTTCCCTCATTGTTACCATTACCTGTTCATATACAGAACCATCTTTCCAGTATTGCTATTAAATCTTATGAAAAGATGGCCCAAAAACGCCTACTAGAAGTCTTTGCTTAGGGCCACCAAAGAACAGTTTTGTATTAATAATAAGGTAAAAAAAAAATTTGAAATTAAACAAAAAATTCATTACTTGGTTTTGAACTTTTTTTATTCCTACATTTCTCTCACAGCTTATGAATTTCTCTAAGAAGTAATCAAAATAGTTTTAAACTGAGGGGAAATATCAATTAACTATGAGTGTTATGGTTTTCTGAGGTTCTAAATGTAAGTAGACAAGATGAGAGACTGTGGTTTCTTTATTGTACTTAATTCTTAGGCCTAATGTTGTTTTAAAAAATTTTTTAGACTTAAAAACATGACTTCCTCGCTTTCAGAGCCAAGAAAAGTTGCAATTACTATTTTCAACCCTTTACCCAGGAGACATTGTCAAAATGATATATGTTTTGACTTTGAAAGTATTTTGTTCTTAAATATTTAAAAACGCAAAATAGATTGGTGAGTTCTTAGCACATTTTGAAGTTTTCCTTTATATTAAATTGATAATATTTATTCTTTGATAAAACCCACATCTCAAATATCCTCCATATTAGTAGGCAGGTCATAAATGTCTTTTTTTTAATAATTAACCTAGTCTAGTCAATCGGTACGATCTGACACAGCTGTGTAATTTTTATCCACAGCAAGATGTTGCTGTCCACAGAGCTCTTATTATAGCTTAATGTAGCTGTCTCCCCACCCCCTGGTTGATGACGCCCGTGTGTTCCTAAAAAATCCTGGGGACTAAATCTTCTAATTATGTTTAGAGCAGTTCTAGCGGTTTTCTAGGCCCTAGACAAAAGTTCATTAAGGGTGAGGGAAGAGGCAAAAAAAAAACACTGTCAATGCTATGTGTCGCAAATCTTGGGCCTTTAATAATCTTAGACAAGTATGAGAATGGGTTTATGACCTTCACCTGTTGTCATTTCACCCCCCTGAAATAACCATTCCTTGTCGCAGGCCTGACTATGAGTAATGTAGACTTGACAGAATATGAAACTCGCTCATATAATTTCTTTTCAACTAATAAATAGCTCTTGGGTAGCAAGACGGTTAAGAAAATGTCAGTATAATAGCAACAGAGAAGTTTTTAATGGGTTACGTCAAAATATAAGTCAGCAGAGGCGTAGCTGGGGGGGGGGATACATATGTCCCCGGGCGCCGAGGTTCAGGTGCGCCAAATGGTATATTTTACATATAATATTATATGGTTTTCGAATGGGGGGCGCTAAAAAGGTATTAAAAAGGTAAAATGCCCCGGGCGCAAGTTGCCTTGCCCCCCCTCGCTACGCCTCTTTAAGTCAGGATAGAGGGGGGGAGGGCTCCCTTAGCAGTGGGGGGAGTTCAAGGCAGCTACATATTTTTCCTATCCATAACTGTTCTGACAAAGTTAAAGCTCCCTTATAATGGCAAATGAAGACCACACTAGCGTTCAGCAGTTTTATAAAAGCTGCTCTTGAATTAGTTGCGCATCTTAAAAAAATATATATAAAAATTATCATTCAAAATCTCATACCTCCAACCACGCCTCTTCCTCCTCTATCCCTTCACCCCACACAAGGTCACGTGCACTCAGCTCTTAGAGAAACAAGCTGTACCATAATACCATGTCTAATATGCCATTGAAACTAAACACATGTATTTGTTGATAAACAAAATTACCTCCCTTTTCCTTGGCTCCACCCTCTACCTGCCCTCAAGCTTTAATGGCAAGGGAGAGGAGAAAAAATGTACGTAGGATAAGGTAGTGTATTTCATAATTAAGAAGACCATAAGGGTTGTTTCCTCGCCTTTATTGCCAAACATAAATTTTCAGGTTTACAGTATAAGCTGTATTTGCTCAACCCATCTCAGCACAAATGTTTACACTTATGAGTCTCTATCGAGGCTGACGGTCCGCTGCGTGCACGTCTGACTGTGGTGTGTTCTCTCGCGCGTACATCTCGTCTGCTCTCGCCTCACGGCCGCTGGACTCACGGTCTCTTCCAGTCGCATTACACTAAAATGAAAAAAAAAAAAGCGTGAGTGAGTGGCTATGCCAGCGATATATCTATAGAATCGCTTGCTGTAAGCCCTCTGAAAATTCAAAAAAAAAAAAATGCGAACCCTACCCCCCCCCTTCAAACCAACTATTTCCTTATTAATCTAATCACCACCACCTCCACCCCTCTCGTTCCCATCAATGCACACAGTAATGCTATCTCCCCTGTGTAGTTTTGGTTCGGGTAGGGGGAAAAAGTATTCTTTTCGTTCTTTCCATACAGCGTTATCGGAGTCAGCTGTTAAATGCATTATGAGCCATTCATTTCTGGTTACTAGGATTTTTTTTCTTAAACAAGGACTTTCAATGTGTTAACGGCAACTCTTTTTTTTTTTTATTTAATTTGTGCGGCATCTGTTGTATTATTTTCTGATGAAGGCGATTTCGGCTTTTTTTTTCTCGAATTATATTTTAAAAGTCAAATTCATTTACGTATATTCATAATAAAAACAAATAACAGTAACGGAACAGCGTATAATAATAATACGTGTTGTCTGATAATTTTTTTTTTAAACTAATGATTTAAAAATAAAAGCCCAGTTCAAGTACAATTATTGACCGAGTTTCCCCCCTTTAGATGTTTGACTGCTATCGATCCGGTTGCCGTGTTCACTAAGTGTTGTTGGGTTGTCAGTTTCACGACTTCGTGGTGAGTGAGCGTCTGTTATAAATGGAGCCAACACGCAATGGTGAGTAGCCTTCGTTTGTTACACATTTAGAGTTGATTTAAAAAACGGTTATTGAAGTATCCAAGTACTCAAAACAAAACAAAAAAAGGTGTATTATAATAGGGTTTTTTTTTTCGGTTTTAATCACAAGAAGGTCAAACGTCGAGTTCCCGGCCTCTCTTATAGACGGAGATAAAATTCAAGTGCATCTCTTAGACTTATCTAATTCTTAACACAGGGCTTGGTGAGCGAAAAAGGGTGGGTGAGTGGGGTGATGGAATGAATGAAAGGCTGAGGAATAAAAAGACACTCCAGCTGATGAATTGCTGGGTGTGCCACATTCCACATTGATTTGATTGTTTTTAATTCGATCCGAACAACAATTGACCGATTCTCTTCTAAACATAATTGTTTTGTTGACTGTGTAAAAAATATTAACCTACATTATAACAGTTCTATGTTTTATTTGCTTTATATATGTTTTTTTTGTGCAGAGCCATTCCTATTGTTAGGCGACCACCGACCGCCTGGAGCTCCTAATGGCAAAAGAGCCCCCCCCCCTCTTGCCAGTACTAATTAAGTGTCTAATATGATTATATAAGCATTGGGTCATGAGATGCTTAATATCCTTAATAGTTTCGTATTTTTTGTAGATAAAATCGCTATGAAATATTCATTCGACCATCAAGTTACCCAAAACAATGGGGGCCCCAAAATGGCCCCTGACAACACCTCTGCCTAGAAACACAAGGATGGTTCTGTGTGTGATTTGTATGGTTCCGTTAGGAGAAAATATAGTTATTAAGAGGAAGAAAAAAAAACATGATTAGTTTTCGAAGTTATGAGTTGGGGGGGGGGGGGGAGGAGACCATGAATGAGAGCGTATGAAATGAATAATGATTTCCGCCTTGCCCAAAGCTCTTCCTGGTATTAATCATTGAAGTTGGGGGTTGGTTCTTTTCATATTAAATACCAGACAAACAGATGGAAGGCTGGATGGACGGACGAATAGATGGATGGATGGACTAGACAGACACCTGGGGCAGGTCATACTTAACGCAATAAATATTATGATATATATATATATATATATATATATATATATATATATATATATATATATATAATAGCTATATGCGATATAGTGAGTATTAATTCGTAAGATTTTAAGACAGCTAAAATATTTGTCAACATAACGATAATAATAATAATATATATATATATATATATATATATATATATATATATTTATTTATTTATATATATATATATATATATAAACTGACACTTTCATCATCAAATATTTGAACCCTCAGCGTGAAAGTGTCTTATAAAGTTTATATAAGGATTTCATGTTAACCGATGTTTCCTTGCAGGACTTATTAACCTCTGAAAGTCTATCCGTAGGGCCCCACAATATATCTGAAAGTCTCTGCCAGCCCCCAAATATATCTGAAACTCTATTCCTAGGGCCGCAAAATTTCTGTAAAAGTCTCTGCCAAAGGCATAAAAATGGTTCTATATCTGGTACCCTCTCCCCCGATCCCCTTTTTTTAAAAAAAAGTCTCTGTTAATATGAGATATATTTCACTTAGACATGTGTATACCACCACTAATGGGACCAGTTTTGTGGTGGTCCTATTTTCATCCCCACTTAAAGTAGCGGAGAGCGGTACCACAGCACCACGGGAGACGACTTGTGTGGACGACTAGCACAACCACAACACCCACACTTTTCCCATTGAAGTTGGGGGGGGGGGGGGCTGACTTTGGAAATTTCACCGAGACCGACAACTCGAGGCCAGGGTGCCTAATATCCCCCCCCCCCTCTTACACACAGACTCACACACTTTCTACATGTTCATCGCCACACCATAAACTAGACAACAAAATAAAGGTCACACGTGACTAGCATCCGTTGAGATTCGAGAACTCAGGCAATGCACGCCTAATGGGGGGGGTGGGGATGGGGGCAGGCTCGTAGCATGCGGGGGGACTGGGGCCGGCTCCTCTCCCCCCTGCGTTTTGTTTGGCCCCCTCTTCTTGTTTGCTCTACTTAGTAATATTTATTTCCTGCCCCCCCCCTCTGCTATTGCCTGGCCCCTGCTGTAGAATGCATGGCTCCTGCTGTATAATGCATGGCCCCTGCTGTAGAATGCCTGGCCCTTGCTGTAGAATTTTCACGCTTCGGGGCTGGGGTGGGTTATCACTAAGTCAGTTAACACCTTATTTATTAGAACATCAGTAGGTCTGTTGTTTATAATGTCATCTTTAATTAAAAACAAGTTCATATCCTCCCTCGCCGTAAAAGGCTCATATTTGTTGACATACCTGTAGGGCAGTGAATGTTTCCTTGTGGATGGCACGGTAGTCTACGCTGATACGTTTCCCCAGACAGTTCACGTGGCGATCTAGATCGCGAGACCACAACCCCCCACCCCACCCCTCCTCCACGTTTCAGATATCTGGTTATGGCGACTACAATGCCTCTCTCGAAGTGCCTCCATGGCCATTGCGCCAACGGTTATGGTGGCGATGAAATAATGGCATCATAAAACCGTCACAATTAGTGATTACGGGGCAGATAAATAGAAACATATATAGATAAGTGAAATGTAGACAAACCGACAGACAAGAAGCTACATAGGTAGATATCTAGATATTAAGCATGGATGGTTATAAATGTAGAAAGACTGATGAAGAGATGTTTCAATAGATTGGCAGAAAGACAGACCGACAGAGAGATAGATACAGAAATAATAGAAACATATAGCATAGATAGATAAATACATATTTTCTAGAACTAAACGTGTTTATAATTAATCTAAAAGCAAAACGCTGGCCATTCCATTATAGCATAGTTTGAGTTACACAATTTATGACCTACGACGCTTAGTGGAAAGCAACAGCAGTTAAGACCTCTTAAGTGTACCTTAAAACATTTAGTGTTGATCGAAGAAAATGGACAAGTGTTTCCTCCTCTTGTTGTTATTTTTCTGCCTAATCAAGCAACTCATGGGCCAAGTTTGTTTTCGTTGTAATATTGCCGGGAAGTTCTAATTAAAATGAGTATTGTTTCTTCTAGGAACGTTTGCTAAATATAAACAAAGTACAGTATTTATAACCACCACCTCTTCGCGTTTAGGTTATACTTTCAAGGCTTCACCTAATGGCGGGTTATTTATATTTTTATTTTAAAAAATACTTTATATCTATGGTGTGAACAATGAAACGCACACTACTTACTAAGACTTATAAAAATGTTCTATAGTGCCGTACAAACATAGATATTCGCCTGTTTATGCTAAATGCACGTAGTAAAATAAAAAGAACGAATGCAAAGCGATACATTCTGGTTGGCTATCGTCTTGGATTTCACCTCCACACGTTCTCACAATCACTGTTATCTCAATGGTCCAAAAATGTGCGTTGTATTCATCTCATCAAGTTACACAATGAACGCTGCCAACTCTTAGAGAATTTGACGTGGCACATATCCGTAAAAAAAAAAAAGTCTAGGCATAGTTTGATCAGAAAAAAAGTAATAACTCTGATGTCATTGACCTCGATCACAGAAAGGATTACTTGGAAATTTGAAGATGGACTAATGAGCTAACCAGTGTATTGGGTACCTTCAGAGCCGTAACTAGCTATTGTGGCGCCCTGTAAGAGTTACATTTTTCAGCGCCCACCTTCCAGTCTGAAAAGTTTTGACACCCCATCCCAGTTCGGCGCCCTGTATGGACACAGTACCCATCCAATGCTACTGGTACCTTATCACAAGAGCACAGCCTCGGAGCGAACAATACTAAATTCTACAGATTTTTTGTAGGTGGACGGATAGTCGTGTGGTAAAGCGCTCGGCTGTCGACATGAGGCTCATCGGTTCGATCTTCACTGAAATCCAATCTCCTAATCAAATATTGAACTTCAATAAGGACTGGTTCTCCCCTCGCTCCACACCCTTTCCTAGTCCTGAGACCGAGAAGAACTGCATGAACCACGGCAAATGAGAAGAACTACATGAACCACAAAGCTCAAGGGGACTTTAAAAAGTTAGACGATAATTGAGACAACAAAAAAAGTATACAAACTTCACTTGACTTGAACATCATGCTTCAATCATCGCTTAGCTTTTTAACTTTTTTTTAAAGTTAAAAAATATGGAGTAACTATCAAATTACATATTCAATAAGCCGATTTCGAACGCGTTGGGCTTGATAAGCCCCCCCCCCATCGGGCAGTTCCAGCTGCTCAGGGGTCATCGCCTCAGATGTGCCCCCCCCCCATGAGTTAGGACTGACCCCTTTACTGCTGACCACTACGACACACATCTGAGATCGCTGTTAGACTGAAATCCAATCTCTAAATCAAATATCGAACTACACGAGAGACCGGTTCTCCTCTCGCCCCACACCCCTTTCCCTAGTCCCGAGACTGAGAAGAACAACACGAACCACGGCAACTCTCAACACAAGATGACCTCAATGTTTGAAATCTGTCAAATCTACATCTCCTTGGTCTGGCTCACCTACTGTCCACACGGCAGTTGGAGGACGTGTCCACTTTGACACACACATACATTGGCCGTCAACTAGCCAGGCCTGAGGAAGAAGGTGGTGGGATGCAGCTGTTACAATGATCCGGGTCCACCAGTATTGTTGTCAAGATTTTTCGTCTTAATCTGAAAAAAGGGAGGTTGGGGGAAGGGGGGGGGGGGGGGGAGGACAGAGACGAGTGTTGCCGATCATAGTCATATTTATAGAAAATGCTATGTAATTGTACTGTGTTTATTGAATATAGTTAGCATAATCATGCATAATAAAATGACAACAAGTTTAAATACATATAACTTTTCATTTATATGTTTACCGTATATCTTGTTAGCCTAATAATGTATACAAATGTGCTTTTTATATAGTATAAAAACATCAATATATTTTTCTCTAAGAGTTATGACCCCCGGGGGGGGGATATAATGCTTGTTATCGGTAGACTGTTCATAATTATTTACCGGCAGATGCCGCTAAGCTCTGCCATTACCGCAAGTAACGTTTTCGCCGGAGAATATAATGGCAGTTATTAATATTGCGTGCAACTGGTGCGATAATAATTCTGGATTGTTTTCTTCTCACCTAGTCTGGCTTGCGCTCAAACATAGGACCGGGTTAGGGTGGGGAGAGACAGGAGTTGTTCGGTTTTTGTTTGTTTTGTTTAACATTGAAGGGTTGGTTGTTTATATGGAACATGTCTGACTGCTTTTAACTGGATACTAAATGCTTCGCTGAAAGAAGAGCTATACATAAGAATGGTGTTGTCTTATACTTAAATGGAGGATACGAAGTGGAGTACCACAGAATATTTATACATGTATATTGGATTGGGGGGGGGGGCATTTTAGTTCCAACTGTGTACCACACTATAATGGGAGGAAGAGGGGCCTCTTATCGAACTAGATTGTGTAAGTAGGGTACACAATAGTTGACCTTACAGAGCCCCGAATGTAGGACTATGTTGGAGTTATAAAAAAAGTGAAGTTCCCTTAGCCCTAAAGGGCCATCGGGGCAGATGAAGTGTAGAATTCATCTGTTTCTATAACCTCGGCTTATGAAGGAATTGTGTGATTAGCACAACGCCCAGCCGCCTTTACTTCCCCAACTTAAAGTCAGGTACCCATTTAAAGCTTTGTGGGACGACTTTGAAACACATTTCACCTGGAAAATTTCCCATGGTTTTCACCAGAGGATCGAACCCAGGACTCACAAGTCGACAGTCGAGTACCTACACCACTCGGCTACCCGTCCCACTTCTCAGTGGAGTTGACGAGACAGAAATAATTGATGAGCTTAGTACCGGTGTCGTCGTTATACGGGGGCGCGGTTCCCTCGAAGCTGGAGGGCTATCATGACTTAAAAGGCCCAACGGGGCGTATTATTTTATTAGGAGGGCACCTGCCAAACATTTTGTGTTTCATAATTTTTGTTTTAATAATTAATTAGATTTTTGTTCATAATGAGAGGGCGAAACATACTTGTACTAAAAAACTGGGAAACATTTTTTCTCTATGGTAGGCTACATTGGTCAGACCAAAGCCTTTTTATCTTTATTTCTGAATGCTTTCACAGTTCGTTACAATGTTAAGCTAACAAGTATGTAACCAGCTGTTTGTAGCATTCACTGAGTTGAGAGAAAAAAAATAAACATAAATGATTTGCTCTCAATCCTGGAATTAGGTCACATACGTAACATTATATGCTGCAGTGACGTCAGCACATGAACTGCCTCCTCTCGTTCAGTGTACATGCACTTGACGTGCACCCGATATTATTCATCGCTTCTTCTTCTTGTACATTCCAGGCTTGGTTTGTTCGGTAACCCTCGGTAGCCAATTATTGCTAAATCTTATGCGTGCACGTTTATTTCGGCTGTTTCGTGGAAAAAAATGTAAATTAATAAATACATAGCATCACTTGAGAGAAATAGCTAGAGCGCATGGCTTTCGTTAGAGAGGGCTTTCGTAGCTAAATTCTATACTCGGTCCCATCTTTCAAGTAGACCAGTGCATTGCGAGGTAAGACGTTTTACCTGCATCTTTGAATATATCAACAGAGAGAGTTGGCAGGCAAGGGACATAAATGATGATTACAAGATATCTCAGGCATCTGGTCTATGTCCGATTCCATTAATAGGGTATCGATTACGTAAAGGTGGGTGGATGGAGTAGAGCAGTGTCGCCGCCTAGGAAAAGGGGGGGGGGGATTCAGAATACATGTCAGGGGTCAATGTCTTTGGGTGCCCCGTCGGTTACAGTAATCTGCTATAAAATTACTTAATGACAGGTGGGTGTGTGTTGTCAGAGGAGCTTCCACAAGGTGGAAATTATCATGACCCCCAAGATTATCTGGCTGGGTAGAGCTCCATTCGTAATTCGTGTCATCAATCAATCTGTTACCAACCTGTGAGAGCCCGTGAGTACTCAAAAGTCTAGGGAATTGGTCGGCAAAACTTGTTCAAGCCCGCGAGCCACAATGGATTCTTAAGTTTGACAGAAGGGCCCAATCAAAAGCAGATGGACCGAGTGTTAAGACAAACTGGCATAAATTATAAATAGAAACAATATTGATGTGAACGAGCGGGGGAGAGGGGGGTGAGGAGTCCCTGTAAGATGAAATCTCTTAGATCCAATTAACCACTAATTTGCAGTGCCCTTCTTTCATCCCCAGCATAGTCGATAGTGCAATGACTGGAGATATAGCATAGACTTTAACCATAACCTGAAATATCCATTAGTCCTCTGTTACGATGTGGGTTATTTTAGCACAATAGTTTACGGTTTAGGAACAAAATGTGCGTGGGGAAGGGGTGCATCATTGTGACCAGATAGAAGAATAATTTACGCAAAAGCACGCCCCATCGTCCCCCTCCCATGTTAATTAGTTGTGAGTCACCGGTGGTACTGAGGGCTCACGGAGACAATTTACCTGGGAAAGAATGTTCGTGACCGTGACACGTAGGATGAAGTTGGAACCGTTACGAAAGTCGTGGGGCAGAATCTCCTCACGAGGGATAACAGGGTTGGAGGGTGTCATGGTGTCCCTTGTTACATGTCAAATCACGTTCCCACCCCTAGACCCGTCACATAAATTATCCCGAGTGTAGAGTCAGTTGGATTGAGAAATAATAAATCAGGGATGCCAAGCCAATCGTTTACTGTATATAAGCTGGACGATTTTGTATGTAAAAAAAATCAAAAAAAAACAGACAGAATCGGAGAGAGACAGAGAAGAGAAGGTAGTCGAGTGAGATAGCAGAATCAGAGAGGAGGAGTGAGAGAGGAGCGAGACTGAGAACTAGAGAGCAGGAGCGGAAGAGTGCGACGTAAACTGAAGTACTGTATGCGAGGAGAACTGGCGTCAACATAATAAAACTTGTGTTATTGGCAAAGAAACCGGTGTTTGCTGGACTTATTAGCAGAGACTGTACGTGAGCTGTGAAAATAGAAATATTGTCACCAGAACATCTACATCTACTCTCTCATACTTCTAGACAACGATCTGTACGTGGCCAGGATTAGCATTTAGGACGATCCGCTAAACGTAACATCCTCACTTGGAGATCGAACCAGGAACATGCAGATAGACAGCCGAGCGTTTCTCCGCACGACCACCCATCCCCGTCAGAGGGGGGGTGAGGCGCAGGCCGAATTAAAAGAAAGACCACAACGAGCTGTCCTTGGCATGTGGCCTCAGTTTCGCCCATATCTAGTCTAGAGTCTAACTAGAGGCCCCATAGCCATTTCATTCAACTCAGCACTCCTATAGTGACGCAAAATAATACAATATGTGACATAGGCTCTAGATCAGCCCATGTGAGAGCTACGGCCTGAGGGCCACCCCAAACGTGTTTAATCCGGCGGGCTACTAGTTACAGAGTCAAACCCAGAACTAGCCTTTTATTTTATGATGTTTACGTACGTGTAATGTATATCAGTTCATGTCAACACCCCATCCACATGCTCTTGGTCCGGATATAAGTTCATGTCAACACCCCATCCATATGCTCTTGGTCCGGATATAAGTGCATGTCAGCACTCCATCCACATGCTCTTGGTCCGGGCCGCCGGTCAAATGTACGATCCCAATGTGGCCCGCGTATCGAAAGTTTCGCACACCCCTGCTCTAAATGCTACTCTTTACAGAGCAGGATTTACTTTATAAGATACACAAGCTACAGGTAAGGGCCCCTACTTTCTTGGGCCCCCCAAAAAAAATTGACCGAGTGAGCGATTGTCATATATACTGAAATATTTGGCAGTGACATATATCTGGGCTTATAAAGGGTCCCCATATCTCGAAAAGCTTAGGGCCTTATCAAGTCTAAATCCGGCCCTGATACTGTAGACATTTATTCTAAAAAAAGTATATACTTGAATTTAAAAGGTTTGGAACCAGCGGCACCAATCCATACCTGCATGTGCTTCAGCCTGTGTTAACTCTAGGTTTTACTGAACACATGTATTGTACAATCGAGAAGAATGGCTGGTCTTGTTGTATGAGACCTGCAATCATCCAGCCAACCCCACATTGAATTTTCCCAGTTTTTCTCTGGTTCTAATCCCAGCTTGGTAAGATGTATTTAGAGCCCCCCCAGTGGAGAAAAAAGGTAAAGTGAGTTAGCAAAACAATATGAAATGAAAAAACAACAACTAGTAAGCTAAGTGAAAATAGCTGCCTGATGTGCTTACGAACTTCTTTATGGTTAGGGCTAACAAGACGAAAGCCTCTGATCCCCACTTCGTTCGCGGGGAGGGGGGCGTACGAGTGCTCCCCTATCGAATATGATTGATATAGGGCCCCGGGATACAACCTAGGCGCCCAGACATCTCCGTAAGTCTCTATCTAGAGCACGGTCTGTGTAACACGTAAACCAAATACCTTCTTAATAAAAAAATGTACAAGTCCTATAAAATGGCAGTAGTGGTTGTAGCCTATGAATCACCACTGAACCCATGAATCACCACTGAACCCATGAATCACCACTGAACCCATGAATCACCATTGAACCCATGAATCACCACTGAACCCATGAATCACCACTGAACCCATGAATCACCACTGAACCCACGAATCACCACTGAGCCCACGAATCACCACTGGAGCCTGTGAATCACCTTCACTGAGCCCGTGAATCACCACTGAGCCCGTGAATCACCACTGAGCCCATGAATCACCACCGAACCCATGAATCACCACTGAACCCATGAATCACCACTGAACCCATGAATCACCACTGAGCCCATGAATCACCACTGAGCCCATGAATCCTCACTGAGCCCATGAATCACCATACTGAACCCATGAATCACCACTGAGCCCATGAATCACCACTGAACCCATGAATCACCACTGAACCCATGAATCACCACTGAACCCATGAATCACCACTGAACCCATGAATCACCACTGAGCTCCATGAATCAGCACCGAACTCATGAATCGTACCACTTCGAGCCCAAGGAATCAAATTACCGAGCCCATGAATCAAAGCATTGAACCCATGAATCACCACTGAGCCCATGAATCACCACTGAGCTCATGAATCACCACTGAACCCATGAATCACTTGGTGGCCCATGTTTACGTATTATTCATCTATTCATTACAATATCAATACTTTTTTTTCAAAATTCCACATAATGCAAAATTGATCAAACGTCAACTTCAAATCTTGATAATAATTATAATAATATATGGTAATATATGTGTCAATCAGCGGCGTCGCTAAATAAGCGCCCTCTAGTTAAATATTTGACCTAAAACAATGATTTCCCCTTTTCCTAGGCTGTTTTGCGTCAAAGTGTGTAAAAAGGCGTTGTCCCGTAAACCCCCTCCCCCACCTCACCCCATTTGTACTAACCACACACTTATCCTTCCTTAGAGCCCTTTTCAATAAAATATTTAAACCTTTTGTATATTTCGTACAACTTAAAACCATAACAACATATGGGGTCATAATATCTCCGAATGGTATTGATGACTATTCTGCACTAAAGCTATTTGCCCTTTGTAATATAAAGTACTTCCCCATGCGCTCAGCATCTGCGTTCTAAATAAATAATGCAATCAGTTATAAGCGACTGATAAGGTTATCCGCACAGTTGATATTTTTTTAAAAGTTTATCGCTGATATATCACGATAAATTAATCAACGCGCACATGTAGACATAACATATCATTAACAGATTTAATTCCTGCAGCCTCTTATATTCCTCTACCAATTTTCTTAACGACCACCCCCACCCCCTCTTTTTTTCTCTCTTTTTTTATTTAAATTTTGTAACTGATTGCATTGGAAGCTCCTCATAAAATCCTTCGTCTGAAGTGGTCTAGGCGGGACATTCAGTCACACAGAGCTCCAGACTTTGGTTTATAATGTTAAAGAACCATAAAAAAGGTTCGCCTTCACTCAGATTCGTCGAATAAAAAGATTGGGATAAATAATGTACATAATGATTTAAATATTCAATAGCAGCTCCCGCTAATGTTTCCTCTGATTTTCAGCGGGATGTGTTCAGCAAAAGAAAACGGATGTGCAAAAAAAGGAAATCTACATTTTCCGTGCGCCACGTAACATATATGTTGAGCGAAACGTTATCATATATATAAGTCAGTTGGGTGCGCGCACACGTGGACAGTACTTGAGAGGGATACACAGAGCTGTACAAGAATATAAGTCTACGGAGGATATGTGTGTGCGGCACTAAAGAACCGCCATTGACCGATGTTGTCTTTAATACCTTTTATAACAATCACACTGTTTGGGGAAACGTACATTTCAGTTTATATTAATAATTGGTAATGATATTGAGAAATTAAAAGTGAGCCCCTGATCGGACCCTGAAACGCCGCCCCAAATCAAGTGCAAACAATTACTACAGTACGGGGGATGCGGCGCCTGGCTTGTGCCCGGGTTGACTCACTCAGGGCCTGATTTAGACTTTATAAGGCCCTAAACTAATTGAGACTTATTGGGGCCCTTTATAAGTTCAGATATTATACGTCAGTGCCAAACATTTGGGCATATATTACAATTTTTGGCCCCCCTAAGAAAGTGGGTGCCCTAAGCGATAGCAGCATGTGTAGCTTATATGTAAATCCCGCACTGGATCCACCTCTGTAATTAACTCTCCCTAGTTACGCAATTGGATAAAAATAAAGAAACCAGATTGTAGTTGAGGATATCTTTGAGGCCCCCCCCAGTGTATTGGAATGAACATGTTTCACCAAATAAATCGATTGACGGCCTCATCAAAACAGAGGCATCATCGACCAGTCCACGATTTCCTCGCAGACGATATTGTATTATGACAATGTCTGCATGTGTGTGTGTGTGTGTGTTGGCATTAAAAAATATCCAAAAAGTATTGATATAACCGTTTACAGCGACTGTTGCTGTCGTCTGCGCAGAGTAGAGCCGTACCATGATTCAGAGGGGTGCAAAAAAGGCGGCAAAATCTTACCGAAAGAATTTTTGAATGTAAGAAGGGAAAAAAAAGTTAAAATCAGGGGTGAGGGAACGGCAACATGCTGGTAGCACTCGGGCACTGGCTAGGCTAGGCGCTGCACTGCGTATACATTTTGAAAAAAAAAAAAAAAAACTCACTTAATACGTAAACAAAGAGTATAGAAGGAAAATGGTTACAACAAGCTTCCAAATCCCAGTTTCAAGTATGAATTGATGAATCAATAAAATTAAGAAATCATACTTAGGGAAGAAGTAGGTTACAGCCTACAAACACATGCCAAAAAAATAAAAAGCAACAATAACTTTCAAAAACACAAAGAATATTTAACTTAAAAGTATCCTTAAATACGAGACGGAAAAATAAAGGGAAATTTTATTTTGATAGTGAGATAGATAGATAGATGCATAGATATATATCTATGGATAGATGTTTGGAGTATGTTTTCAAGATAGATAGTAAATTAAATAGACAAAGAGAAAAGAATGTTCTCAATCGCTACTAAAGAAAAATGTAAACCTTTATTCTACTTTTATGCGCATGTGCATCTTCTGTTTTAAACTCTCGTTTTAAATGTTTTCTGGACGAACTTTTTTTTTTTTCTTAAGTTAGATGATTCACAAGTCATGGGAGGAACCGAATTCTTGGCGGTAAGTGCTAAACAGAACTGAGAATACTCAGATCTCAAGAAATCTGTCAGCTTTCTGGTTGCTGGGTTTATGATATCATTTAGGCTGGGGTTTTTTTTAGGTGCACACACAACATTGGCTCATGTTACATTTCTACGATGGACTTTAATAGCTTGATAAAAATATCTCCATATTAATTTTGTTGATTTTTTTTTCCTTTAAAAAAAAAAATGAAAAATCTTCTAATTTTTAATTTTTACTGCATGAGTAAAATGGAGAAAACTTATAAAAAACATTCAAAATAAATGTCTGCACGCTTTCAAAAATTATCTTTTTGTCCCCGTTTTGTCTGTCTGCCTGTCTGTCTTCACAAATTTAGATCTCAACAACCATAAGTCCTAGGACCCATGATGTATATATCATTTTTTGTAGGTCTTGGCCTGCCAAGAAATGACTTTTTTCCATTTCGCGATCTGACCTCTCAGTGGCCGTAAAAGGGGCCTTATAAAGTATCGTTTTTTACTATATGCTTATGGTTAATAATGGAGCGCCTCTATATCTCAGCAACCATAAGTCCTTAGACCCATGATGATATATCATTTTGTAGGTCTTTGCCTGCCATGTGTACATCAAAAGTTCATTTCGCGATAGGACCTTCTGAGGGCCGGGCTTCAGGGCTCCTAAGGGGCTTATATATTGAGTATATATGTATCCCATTTCTACACCTTGTACGTTCAATAACCCATTCATTTGGTGCGAAAATACTGCAGCAATGTAGTTTCACCAAGATTTATTAAGAAACCTACTTCCAAATGAAATAGGGGGAAGCTTGTGGTCTGAGTTTAATTGAAAGTAGTCAGAGCTATGCAACAATTGACGGAGTTTTCGGGCGATTAAATGACTACAATTTCGAATGTTTTCAATTATGAGTCCTATTTCAGTAACCACAAACCACTTGTAGTTAGATTTCTAAGAGAAAATAATTTTTTTTCAAATATAAAGAAACGTCTTTATAAATAATTTTTTTTTTACAGATATATGCATTACACAATTGAATTTATAAACATTTCCAAAATTTACAAATATTTACTGAAAGCTAACAAACGTACTGATACATAACATGAAAATGCGCTAACACGTCATAATGTCCAGAATGGAACAGGCTTAATTGCTTGTTTATTAAATTTCATTCACTTCTTAATTTTTAAGAGATGTAAAAAAATATAGTTTACGCTAAATGACTTCAGATTATTAGAGTTTCTATATCTACCGGAAAGCGTTAATTCCTCAGTTTTTTGTTTCTGGGCAAACCATAACGACCACAGCCCTAGGCAGAAATATTTCACAGATATTTGGGGGCTCTAGACGGAAATATTTCACAGATATTTGGGGGCCCTAGACAGAATATTTCACAGATATTTGTGGGCCCTATCCAGAACATTTCATATATAGTGGTGCCTCAGGTTGACATTTCACAGATAGTGGTGCCCTAGGCAGAACATTTCTAAGATATTTTGGGGCCCTAGACAGAATATTTCACAGCTATTTGGGGGCCCCAAACGGAACATTTCAGATATTGGGGGCCCTAGGCAGAACATTTCACAGATAGTGGTGCACTAATTAGCAGAACATTTTACAGATAGGGGTGCCCTAGACAGAACATTTCACAGATAGTAAGCCCTAGGCAGAACATTTTACATATAGTGGTGCCCTAGACAGAACATTTCACAGATAGTGGTGCCATAGGCAGAACATTTCATTTTGTACAGATAGTGGTGTCCTAGGCAGAACATTTTACAGATAGTGGTGCCCTAGGACAGAACATTTTACAGATAGTGGTGTCCTAGGCAGAACATTTTACAGATAGTGGTGCCCTAGACAGAACATTTCTGCCAGATAGTGGTGCCCTAGGCAGAACATTTTACATATAGTGGTGCCCTAGACAGAACATTTCACAGATAGTGGTGCCATAGGCAGAACATTTTACAGATAGTGGTGCCCTAGGCAGAACATTTTACAGATAGTGATGCCCTAGACAGAACATTTCAAAGATATTTAAAATTTAGACAGAATATTTCACAGATAGTGGAAAGCCCTTAGACAGAACATTTCACGGATATTTGGGGGCCTTTAAGACAGAACATTTCACAGATATTTGGGGGCCCTAGACAGAACATTTCACAGATATTTGGGCGCACGACCAAGACCCAAACGTCTGAAGGTGGCACCAGAGCGCGAATTTTAAATCTTGTATATGTATTTTTTTAAGGAGATTTTTATTCTACGCTTGGGGGGGGTGTTCAAGGCCTAAGTCACAACAATGACATTTTGAAAGTCGATTAGCATGGGAGGTGTGGGCAGGCACGCCGGAGAGGGGGTCAGTGGTCATTTCCAGGGGCCAGCATCTGTAAGCGGGCCCAGCCGCCCCGACCATGTCAATTTTTTCACGACTCATTGTTTATTAAGGGGCCTTGCAATTGTGTCCTTCCCTGGGGCCCTTGTTGCTCTCGGCGCCCCCGTGGGTGTGGGGGAGGGGTCTTGGGCTAGGGGCACCAGGCGGCTGGGTACGAAGTAGTGTTAGGGTCTAGGGTTTCCTACATTCTTGTTTACAGATGTTTGTGATCGTTTTGCACGCATGGCTGAGCCATAGCAATATTGGTCAGCTACTGTTAGGGTGTTAGGGTTGGGAGACCGGATTGGTTGGAGCACGTGTTATGTGTGTGACCTGGGTAGTGTCCGCTGGACTCCTTCGTGTAGATCCCCCGTTACGGTGAGGTCGTGAGTGTTATTGTGTTCGTGTCCTGTAGGATGGTATAGTTGTTGAGAAAATACGTATGGACAGGCTTGCGGAGCCGGAGCCGGGAGCCGCTACTTTTTGGGCTGGAGCCGGAGCCGAAAAATCTGGCGGCTCCACGGCTCCCAAATGGTTTTTTTTTACAGCAGAATTTTTTTTTTAGCTTTAAAATTACAAATTTGTTTGATTGTTTGCCTCCTACAATTTGTAATAGACTAAAAACAAAATGGTAGCTTTCTGTATTTAACAATTTTATTATAAACAGAATATCTGAAACAGAGCAGATACATTTATAAGGCTGTGGCTATTCGGACCCGGGTACCAATAAAATTCGATTGTTATTCGGACCCGTGGCAAATATGCACTAAGCTTAGCTATATTTAAACTTTATTAGACGGAACCCGAAAAAATAATAATACAGAGTCCGCTTAGTGAAACCCTAGACACTGAGTAACGATTAAATCATACAATTCAAACAATTATAAAAAAATAAACAAAAAAACAATAATAAAGTTTATGTATAGCTAAGCTAAGTGCATATTTGCCACGGGTCCGAATAACAATCGGAGTTTATTGGAACGGGGTCCGAATAAAATCGGAGTTTATTGGTACCCGGGTCCAGGCCCGTAGCCAGAGGGGCTAGAGGGCTGACCCCCCCCGTTCATGACCTGAGTCCCCCTCCCCCCCCCGTGCATGATTTGAGCTTTTTGACAAAAATTTTAATAATAACGGCTATAAAACATCAATCATTTTGTTCAATTTTGTTTTAGGGGCCCGGACTGAGCTGGCCAATCAACTTTTGAAAATATTAATATCAGCACGGGGGCCCGTTTCACCCCTGCCCAGGGACCCGAAATGTCTGTCGGTGGGCCCTTTTTTGTAACCTTGTAATAGTTTTATATATTGATATCTTCTGAGGACAACTAGCAACTTATTTAAGTTAATAAAATAATATTGACTTCTGACTTCACTTTTATACATATGTATAATAAAATAATAAAGTACAAACTCCGTGATTTCTGAGTGAAGTTATTTATTTTGCAAATTTACTTTTTAGCAGAATTAATTTTATTTTAAATTGAATAATTGCGACTGGTCATTTGTTGTTTATAGATCTGTTCTTTGTTTTCAATATTTTATAAGAAATATCACACAAATAGCTAAGCTATATTCGTGCATCTTTGTCGTTCTTCCCGGGTTGTACGTTTAACCAACAGTATAATGATATAAATCAGGTATCTATTATCTAACAATTGTGTAGCAGAACAAATGGTCAATATATTTATAACAGAAATCAGAAATTGCTCAGCCTCAATAAATTTTTGTCATTAAAACTCTTTACTATTTAAATTATTTTTAACAAAACTGCAACATGCATGCACTATTGAAACGTAGTTAAAATTATATATTTCTAATTAATAGCTAAACAATCGGTACTAAAATGCACCATTCCAGATATGGAACTGCAAAAAATTTCTTGGGGAAGGGATTCACTGAGGTCCCCTCCCAAATCCCCTCCCCTCTCCGTTCGCAAGCTTTCGGCGCTTCGCACCTCCATCTTCGCCCCCCCCAAACATTTCTTCTACCCCACCAGGGCGGAATTATGGGAGATGCCGGGGAGCATATCCCCACCTCCGGTTATCGCAAGTTTAGGTAATGCATCATTAAATTATCGAAATATTTTTTGTTCAAAGACCAATTTTCAACACTGAAAACAGTTTCGCCTTCGCCTCCGGGGGTCAAAGTTTTGCCCCCCGTCAAAGTTGTCTAGATCCGCCGCTGTACCCCAGAATCAGTTCTTCGGCACGCCCCCCCCCCGGCCGAAAAAAATTCCTCCCCCCCCAATGCAATAATCCTGGCTACGGGCCTGTCCGGGTCCGAATAGTCACTTCGAATTAATCAATAATAAATATAAATACTGAAGTCTTTAAAATATTTTAAATAATGTATCATTTTACTATTTGCTAATTTGATCATTGAAATAACTTTTTATTACTTTTGAAAATGGCGACTAGAGAAACCTCGATGGAAAATAATGATATAATTCTGGATGCACTGAAATGGTTTGTTTTTAGTAAAACCGACAATGGACAATGCGTATATTTTTCAAGTTCCTGACTCTGGTGGTGAACGCGGCAAAATTTGCATAACTTTTTATCAGCGGGATGTTAGCGTGGAGCAATTACACGTTTTTGTCTCGTGTGATACTATCTTAATAGGGAGCCGGAGCCGGAGCCGTCAAAATTTGTGGGAGCCGGAGCCGAAAAAATATGGCGGCTCAAGCCTGCGTATGGATGTAAGAATCGTCGCAAGGGGAATCTTGGTTCTTTGATGCAATCTGACAACTGAGACTCTATAACCCCCCCACCCAACCCCCGCCCCACACACACATACTAATAAAAGCCCAAGTAATTTTAACAAGGGGACACTGAATTAATAAATATGCCCCCTTTTAAAAATAAACTGATCTAATTAATCTGCATGCATTCAAATCTAGCTTGTATCTCTATATCTTGCACCTATGCTACAAAATTCCAACAAGACCGGGGAAGGAGGGAGACGGACTGTTCCACGCTTAGTGGTAAATTAAAACACGTAGGACTGTCATGGTCGTTGATTACATCTAAATATGTAGCATTCAACCTCCTTCTTTTTTTACCCTTTACGATTTGGTGGTGCGCACGTAGGCCAGAAATTATTCAAAAAATCTCATCATGTCGTTCACATCTAGGGATTATCTTGGGAGAGATTGGATTGGTCAAGTTTATACTGCCCAATGGTTTGACTCCCTCTACGCCCATTCTTTCCCCCAACAGCTTTTCCAAAAGTGTGACCTTTTTAACTTTTTCACAAGCATTGAATTATTTAACGTTATAGCTATTAAATCCAACTATATCGTTACGAACATGGATAATTTATTTCCTGTATCATGGATATTGGCTGCCAGAAGTAACAGCTTTTAGAATACTCATCATTCATTAACACTTGGTGCAATATATGACTGACTAATTGCAGGTAAACCTTTTTTTTTTTTTTTTAAAAAAAATTGGGGGCTTTAAAGGGTTGACCAATAATAAGAAACAACAACCAGTTGCTTCCCTCTGAACAAAGACTTAAACGAAAAAGGGAAAAAAATGTAAACAATAATACTATTAATGTGTTTGTGCTTGACACATGTAAACTAGGGATGTTTTGCTATGGGAGCAGTAAGGCATACTTTTTACATAATTTAATATTTCCTTTTGAAATTGTCACATTGGTAAAGTAAGAAAAAATAACAACTTACATAAATGAGGGACGGATGGCCGAGTGTTGTAATTGCTCGACTGTCAGCCTGAGAGTGGTGGGTTCGATCCTAGGTGAGAACCAAAGGAATGGTTTAGGTCGTAGTGAAAGTTGGTTAAAGTCCCACAAAGTTCCACCCAGCTTTAAATGGGTACCGGACTTTTACGGAGGAAGTAAAGGCAGCTAGACGTTGTGCAAACCACCCTAATCCCTTTATAGCGCCAGGAGGTTACGGAAACAAATGAATTATTTATCTTCATCTGACCCAATGGCCCCCTTTTTAGGGTTAAGGGAACTTTACTTATTATATAACTACAACGATTTTTTTATCAATCCTGCATGTAGAAATGCTGAGGTTATTGAACTAAGCAGAAATTATCCCGCTCCAGTGCTCGATGTGTCAGTGAGTCGGTAATAATCGCACACAAATGTCTGCTTAAAAACAGGCCATAACACCTCATATAAAAATGGTTAATCTAGCTGCCGACAGAAACATTTAGCTTACTATTGGCATAATGCATCAGTGTACTCTTGGCTTATCGATCAACTCTTGCTCTTTAACCTATTCGTGCTTGCGTCACTCGGCTGTCTAATTTTGCTCCCGTTACACTATACCCTTGAATATCATAGGCTTGACAAAAAGTGACATACAGCTGATATGGTCGTCTAGACTAAAGGGAAAGGTAAAGAGCATAGAGATAAGAGGTTTAAAGTTAGTCAGTATGATGTATTAGATGTTACAATATATTATCCTTAGAGGCTATGTAAATGTATGTTTGAAAAAAGTGTATTGTTGGAAGCAAAGATGTTTTTAATTTCTCTTGAAAGCACCACCAAGCCAGATGAAACATGAATTCGCGTGCTTTCATTAAGACATGGCATACCATAAATTTTACCTACTGTCTCGCCGTCTTTACTTTACTCTAGTAATTTCAAGCACCCATTTGTAGCATACCTCGCCAGTAATTAAAGCAAAACCAAAAAAATGTACAATATAATCCAGCCATTTAAATAGGAATTGAAGCTTGGCTAGCAAGTTGAGGCAAACACTCAAATGGCCTCTTTTGTTTCAATATCATTCGTGGGATAAGTAAGTCTCGGCCATGCACTGATCATCACTCATAATATTCATTTAGCTAACATATGTCACCCCTCACACAGTCACCCCCTGAATAACTGATCGTACTTTTCGACGTAACATTTAACGCTTCAATCCCATCTTTTTTTTTTGGTATCATCAGGCTATTGGGATGTGTCCCTCTACACATTATGTTGGCTAGATCCTCCCCCAACTTTACACATTATGGTTATGTTGGCTTGATTTGACATCTAGGCATTATGTTGGCTAGATGTGTCCCTCTATTTTTTATGTTGGGAAGATCCCTCACATTATGTTGGCTTGACCCCCCCATCTATACATTGTATAAGTTGGCTTGATGTGTCCTTACTACTTATTAGTGTTGGCTAGATGTCCCCCTCTACATTATGTTGGCTAGATTTCCTCTTACACATTATGTTGGCTTGATTTGACCATCTATACATTATGTTGGCTTGATGTGTCCCTCTACACATATGTTGGCTAGATGTGTCCCTCTACTCATTATGTTGGCTAGATGTGTCCCTCTAAACATTATGTTGGCTTGATTTGACCATCTACACATTATGTTGGCTAGATGTGTCCCTCTACACATTATTTTGGCTTGATTTGACCATCTATACATTATGTTGGCTAGATGTGTCCCTCTACACATTATGCTGGCTAGATGTATCCCTCTAAACATTATGTTGGCTTGATTTGAACATTCTATACATTGTGTTGGCTTGATGTGTCCCTCTATACATTATGCTGGCTAGATGTGTCCCTCTATACATTATGCTGGCTAGATGTGTCCCTATACACATTATGTTGGCTTGATTTGACCATCTATACATTGTGGTGGCTTGATGCGTCCCTCTATACAATATGTTAAGGGCTGATGGTAAACAATGTACATTTTATATAAGAGAGCTAGTGCACATAATATAAATGTCAACTAGACTTTTCTATACAACAAAAAAAGTTGTTATTTTTTCGTACTTTACCAAATATCTTTGTAACATGTAAATATTTTTTTTTAAATGTATTTGTGAGATACCTTAGCATTTTTATCAAAACTGTACTAAGTGAACTTCTTGTAGAAGAACAAACAAAAAAACAAACAAAATAAAAAAACAACAAAAAAAAAAGCTTTTATTTAAAGCACTAAATGTAAAAAAAAAAATCATTCATTATATCATACAAATCTACATAAATAAAGTATAAATGTTCATTGGTTCAAAATACGAAATCTCATAAATGTCTTCACCGATTGCTTTGAATTTTTTTTGTTACATTCCCTGATGGAATTTATTTTTGGAATTTTATTCTTGCATGAAATGTAAACAAATTCGAATGCAGAAATCTTTTTTTTTTTGTGAAACTTTGCCAGCTCTTATCTAAACATAATGTCTGGTCTATGTAAAATGTGCCGGGAAAGCGAGAGAGCGTTTACAAATATATATACATGTCTATATATATATTTATATATATATATATATATATATATATATATATGTATACCCTCCTTTCTCACAAAGTTTATAATATCATAGACCAGTAGTTCTCAAAAATGGGTCGCAACCCACTGGTGTGTTGCGGGCAAATTTAAGTGGGTCCCGACAAAATTAAAACATATAATATAATAATTGAGAATAATATTTACATAATTTAAACTATATTATCGAAATATCAAATATCTTCAAGTTTGAAAATCTTCAAAGTAAAAAGATGAAAATCAATAATTAAAATCAATGATGCCTTTATTTCCTTGCCTTTTTCCTATTTTTTTCTTAACAGTTAGGTGTCGAAGAAGAATTTTTTTCCCTTCAGTTCGTTTGCAAAGATTTAAGGTTTGATAATCACCTTCATAGACAAATGAAGATACCCTAACAAGTAGGCCTATGTGTTCGGCTAATGAAATGATTAAAAGTTCAATATATAAGTAATAAAGGCTTTAAAACATACACACATTCATCATTCGGCCATTACTTGAGACAATCAATATCAACAACAATGCTAATATATGGAGAGCAAAAATAGATGTGCTGGACAGTTACCCTGTGTAAATGTAAACCAGAGAGAGCCAAGCTCAGAACTCTGTATGCCCCCCCCCCTTCACCCTTTCGCTAGGATCTTATCAGCTAAAGCCAGTTAAAATGTGTATGCGTGTGGGTGTATGGGTTTGTGTATATGAATGTTTCCAATGTTTCTATATGTATTGTATATCTCATGATGAGCCAATTTCGTAAAAAAAAATACAGCTTTCGTGAGACTTGGTTTGAACCCCAGCATGTATTCTGTAGTTTGAACCAGAGCAGACTTTAACTACTGGGTGACATTTATGTTCCCAGAGAATAAAATGTGTTGCCTCAAAAGCTAAAAATTTCGATGGGCAGCCACAAGGCTCATTTATAATTACTTTGCATAAATTTGATCAATGATTTACATATTTAACTGATATTACCGATACCGTTTCATTCTGACATGGAAAATAAAAAGTGTTTTAGTGAATTAGTCATTTTAACGTTTGTCTTTCTCTCAATGTTGAGTACTTTAAGATGGCATGTCTGGCATATAGGGTAACTTGGCCAAATACATAATATGTTTAATAATGTGGTATTTCATCGGTTATCGGTCCTAATTTTTACTCTTCTTTTTGAACAAATATTAATTTATATCGATAACCTACTGTTTAAAGTGATTTAAACATTCTGTTTGTATGTCAGTGCATACCTGAAGATGTATGTCTTCCTGTTAAGAAAGTATGTCACCTAGTAAGCTCGAAACTGGCGACAACCAAGTTTATTGTATTTTTTTTATTTGTTAAAATTTACCTAATATTTTAGACAAAAAAACTCATGTTGCCCAATCATAACTCCTTAAAGTTTGCTCTGGTTCAAATTAGTTTGTATATCTCGCAACTCATATTTTATTCAATGTATTCGCTTTTTCTCGTGTACACTTTTTTTTATAATCCTAAAAGCTCGATGTTATTATATACTGTATAAATATTTGTCCCATTCAGAGGCAGTAGGCATATGCACAACAGGGTTGTTCAGTTGTGTTATTCTCATTACATGAACCTTATCACAACATAGTCGTCTCCTAGATGACGGTCTGTTCGCCTTCATTGTATTTCTTTTGTGGATATGGTGGGAACAGGGGCGTAACTAGGAAAGAGCGGATGGGGAGGTTCAGCTCGGACGACACTTGCGGTACTTTATCATGTGCGAAGGGCGGCATTTTAAACATTTTATTTTTTTTTGTTTTTGGCAGGGGACTAGGGAGGGCGGCATTCTTATAGTCCGCCCCGGGCGTATTAGGTGAACGCCAGTAACGCCTCGGTGTGGGGATTTTGAAACCGTAATATTCCCATCACTGGTTACATCAGAGAACCCAGAAGAATCCTCTTAGTGGACGCGACTGTATAATGTTATAGTTATACTCTACGCGATTATATAATGTTATAGTTATACTCTACGCGATTATATAATATTATAGTTATACTCTACGCGATTATATAATGTTATAGTTATACTCTACGCGAATTATATAATGTTATAGTTATACTCTACGCGATTATATAATGTTATAGTTATACTCCACGCGATTATATAATGTTATAGTTATACTCTAAGAACAATTTGGAGTTATAGTTCCGTTTCTTTGAGGGGGGAGGGGGAGATTAACAATTGTTAGAGCTGCTAAGCTATTTTTATTCTCTTTTCAGGATGACAATATTCTTTCTTCTAAAGTCTTTGGACAGCAGGTCAGTTTACCTACTTGGTGAGAGGGCCGAAAGAAAACGATGACCGGGTCAAGTGAAAATTGCGGATATTGCGGAACACATATATGTTTGTGTGAAACATGGAACAGAAGAATGGCTTGATGGTAGGCTGTGTTTTTTTAAACCCATCTTGGTTGGTTCATTTAGTCACTAATAAATAACCATTCACAAATTATAAGACGCGCGAGGGGGTGGGGGGGGGGGTCTTATTTTTGTTACTATGATATTAAAGGTGGGATTGATAGTGAATTCTGACTATGTTCATTCACTTTTGTTGTGTTTGTAATTTTGAAAGTGGCGGTTTTCAGCCTCTGTGATAACTTACTGTGGCTCTTTTTGTTTGTTTTCCAGAATGACATAGATGAGAAGATCGCCGTGGTGCCTAAGAGGGCGCTGCGGCGACCTTCGACGGTGGTCATCTCATGGAAAACCTGGCTCGTCTTGCGCATACTGGCTGCTGTAGCTAGTTGCTTGGCTGTCCTGCTTGGAGTGGCGCTGACCATCGCGGTGGTCATCAAAACTACCCCGCCTTACTGCCCATCAGGTCTTGATGTCAGCGGACGAAACCTAGCCAAGCCGGGGTTGTTCAGCGATTTGACCCCCAACGAGATGATCGCTGTGAGGGACTATTTGCTGGCGCAGAAGCGACTCGGATTAACCCCATATTCTTCCGCCACGGTAAACTCCAGCTATATCTATATGATAACCCTGCAGGTCCCTCTGAAGAGCGCTGTCATCAAGTTCCAGAAAGGGGTTGAAAGAAAACCGAACAGGGCGGCCAAGGTAACCGTGTACAGGGGAAATACGGACCCGCCCCGAATAGAGGAGTACCTGGTAGGCCCCCTCCCACGTCCGTCCTATCATCGACTTGTAACCAGCCCTGCGTACAGGCGCGTACCCATCCCTTTCACCAGTCGCCCCGTGGATGCCATTGAGAGGACGCAGCTGAAGTCCTTTTTGCACACGGTAACCCTAGATCTGGAGGATTTGTTCAGAGAGAGCTACGGCCTGAAGTACCACAACTGCACATCCCATGTGAACTGCGTGATGTTTGAAGACTTTGCGCCAAGGGGCACTGCGAGCGGGGAAAGGCTGACTTGGTACTGGGCCTACAGGGAAACAGTGGGCTTCTACCTCCACCCTCTGGGGTTCGCCATACAAATAGATCACCACAGCCCTTTCCCGTCCGCTTGGACCGTGTCCAGGGTAATTTACAATGGTCAGCTTTTCTATGAAATAGAAGACCTGGTGCAGAGATATAAGGAAGGTAGCTTGCGGAAGATCAATAACATCATGGATATCGTGGACGCGCAGTTTTCAACATTCTCTAAAAGGGGCCACCAGTCTTTCGATTCTCCTCTGCGCGGCCCCAGACTTATAGAGCCGGAGGGACACCGGTACACCATAGAGGATCAGTTTGTTCAGTACTTCGGCTGGACCTTCACTTTCCATATGAGAGCAACCTCAGGCCTGCAGATTATGGACGTGTATTTCCAAGGGGAGTCTGTCGCCTATGAGATCTCGCTTCAGGACATCACCGCTTTCTATACGGGCTACAGTCCTGAGACCTCCTGGCTGGGTCTCTACGGCCTCTCTTGGCTGCTAGGGGCGTCTTCTTACGAGCTGGTCCCAGGCGTGGACTGTCCAGCTACGGCCACTTTCATCGACGCCTACCACTTCGCCAACACGGACACACCCCTGAGGTATAAAAATTCCATTTGCATTTTCGAGCAGACGTCCAGTATCCCTTTGAGAAGGCATTACTCGCACACCAGGGACGGTAGGTTCCACTCGTACGGCGGTCTCGTGGCCAGCAGCCTTGTCGTGAGAACCGTCGTGAGCCTGTGGAGCTGCGACTACATCGTGGACTTCATCTTCCACCTGGACGGCACCGTGGAGATGAAAATATCGCTGACGGGGTACATCCAGGCTTCCTACGACCTGGCCGGCCAGCGCCCCTACGGCAACCGCATCCACAACAGCGTCCGCGGCAACCTCCACCAGCACCTATTCCACTGGAAGATCGACCTGGACGTCGAGACCACAGAGAACAGGTACCAGACCCTGGACATGACCACCGAGTTCGACACCAGCTTCTGGTACGAGGGCGGCTTAAACAAGACCCAGCTCAAGTTCCAAACCAGCCTGAAGGAGGACGAGGCGGGCGCCAGCGTGGCGTACAACTTCGACCATCCCCGTCATCACATCTTCTTTAACATGAAGGAGAAGAACAAGTACGGCAGCCCCCGGGGGTACAGGATCGTCAACAAGGCAAAGAGTAAATTTTTGCTGCAAGATTCCGTGGTGACCAACGCAGCGTCGTGGGCCAGATACCAGGTAAAGATACCTGACAGATTGTTTAGATACTTGACAGATTGTTTAGATACGTGACAGATTGTTTAGATATGTGACAGATTGTTTAGATACTTGTCAGATTGTTTAGAGAGATTCAGGTTTTAGACAGTCAATATTTTGTCATAAATTCCATAAGTTATAACATACTGATTTTCATTTGATTATAAAGAGATATATGATAAATTTCATAGATAGGCATATAGATAAATAGAAAGATTCACTGATATATATATATATATATATTTAGACAGACGAATAGATGGGTAGAAAGTCATATAGTCAGAATGGGTGATCGAGGTATATTATTTAGATAGATAGATAAAACCTTTAAAAAACTCTCTTGTGTATCTTGAACAAACCAGTAAACTTATTAAACTCATTCGTTTAAAAAATAATTCTTACTCCATGTGTGTGACTGCATACATCTTAATTATTTTTAGACAGACGGACAAAATGTCGAAACAATAGGTGGACATACCGACAGACAGACTAGATAGATAGATAGATAGACAGACAGACAGACAGACAGACAGACAGACAGACAGACGGACAGACAGACGGACAGACAGATGGACAGACAGATAGATAGATAGATAGATAGATAGATAGATAGATAGATAGATAGATAGATAGATAGATAGATAGATAGATAGATAGATAGATAGATAGATAGATAGATAGATAGATAGATAGATAGATAGATAGATAGATAGATAGATAGATAGATAGATAGATAGATAGATAGATAGATAGATAGATAGATAGATAGATAGATAGATAGATAGATAGATAGATAGATAGATAGATAGATAGATAGATGGATGGGTGGATGGATGGATGGAGGGCGGGAGGGAGGGGTGGATGGATGGATGGATGAATGGATGGATGGATGGATGGAGGGAGGGAGGGAGGGAGGAAAGGAGGGGTGGATGGATGGATGGATGGATGGATGGATGGATAGACACAGATTGAGTGGTCGAGATAAAGTGTTTAGATAGACAGACAGGCAGACTGACTGGTAGATTGTGTGATCGAGACAATATTGTTCTTTTCTTGATGTGTTGAATGTCAGTAATGCTATGTCCACAGCCTAGATTTTTTTTTTCTGATAAATATGAACATGTCCGACTGTACAATCCCCATTTAAACCGGTATTCATCATCGCTACCCGGGTATGGGATTACCTCAGAATTGTCTTTCCACTTGAACCTATCTTTTTGCTCTTGATCAATGCCCTTCGCTCCATGACTCAAATCTACGACGGATTCATCTCCCCTCCCCCTACAACCCTTCACAACCCAATGTAAAAATCAGAGTAAGCCTTCAGAATCTAATGTAAAAATCAGAGTAAGCCTTCAGAATCTAATGTAAAAATCAGAGTAAGCCTTCACAATCCAATGTAAAAATCAGAGTAATCAGCCTTCACAATCCAATGTAAAAATCATAGTAATAAACCTTCACAATCCAATGTAAAAATCATAGTAATAAACCTTCACAATCCAATGTAAAAATCATAGTAATACACCTTCACAATCCAATGTAAAAATCAGAGTAAGCTTTCACAATCCAATGTAAAAATCAGAGTAATTAGCCTTCACAATCCAATGTAAAAATCAGTGTAATTAGCTTTCACAATTCAATGTCTCCGCGCTATACTAATCTCATTTTTCTTAACAAATGTCCCTTTTTTTTTAGGGGGCATAAGTCACAAGATTCGTTTGTGTAAAGGGGAGGGGGGGGGGTTAGTGCAGTCATTATTTCGGGCTTATCCTGCTCTTCTTTGTTTCATTTACTGGAGAGAAAGTTCACTAAACGTAATTTACAGTGAAAAACTATCTGAACTGCTTTCGTAAAAAAAAGGGTGCTAAAGAAGGGAAAGGAGAGAGAGAGCTTGGATGATAGTTTGAGCAGCATTGATGAATATACTTCCCCCCCCCACTCGCCCCTACTCCCCAAATCATCCTAGGGAGATAATCAAAATTTTTTTTAACATTCATAAAAAGAAATATCTGAAAAAATGTGTTGTTGTTGTTTTTGGTGCTGTACGTATTTAAATTGTTGCTTATTATTTTACAATGCCCTTATTTTATTTTTTTTATTGATAAATTCTAAACTCTTATGACGAGAATTTTTTCCCAAACGTCATACTATCAAACTATGAGTGTGTAAGTGTTCTTTCGATCCCATCATGCAACGGCACTCTCAATAATATGCACCTCTGTGAATTGCAGATGGCCGTCACCAAGTACAAGGACACGGAAGAGAGCAGCTCCTCCATCTTCGCCCAGGGCGATCCATTCGACCCCGTGCTCGACTTTTCCCGCTACCTAGAGGATAATGACACCATCGTGGATACGGACATTGTGGCGTGGGTCACCACCGGGCTATACCACATCCCCCACGCCGAGGACGTGCCAAGCATCAGCACCGCGGCCAATCAGTGCTGCGTCCTGCTGATACCTTACAACTTCTTCGACCACTGCCCCAGCATGGCGGTCAGTGACGCGCTACTGGTCAGCAGGAAGCCCAAGGCATCCGAAGAGGGTGATAAACTCGTGTTTAATTCGTTCGGAACAGAGGCAGGCGAACCGAAGTGTTACCAGAAAGAGAGGAGCGTCCAAGATTTTCAAGGTGATATAGAAACCGTAAAAGTTTAATTAGAATTTTTGATATTAGCAACAATAACAGCAAAAAAGATATATATGCTGAACTATCCCCCCCCCCAATGCTATTTTCATTCCGCTTTAAAAAAGAACTGATAAAATTAAATTACGTAACTTATCAATTTAGAGATGTTGTTGTGTTGAAAGTTAATCTCTGTTACCACAACAGAATCCTATTGAATACACGGTCCCTTCATTTGAATAAAGTAGGAATGATAATACATGATGTGTGGCCATGCAGGGCGAGGAAAGAAAGCGGAACGCCGAAATAGCATTGTTAAATGTTTTCGCATTTCTTAGATTTAGGTAAGTGCGCGCTCACACACACACACACACACAAATCCACTGCTTGCCACAATAGCTAGCCACGGTTCTCCCTTTACACTGTCATTAATTGGGTGTTCCACGTGATATTAGCTTTAGATTGTACAGACGCAGCTTTGAATTAATTGTAAATATAAGTATTATAGCCTGGGGCGCCAATTAATGAAGCTGTAACCATATAGAGCTAGACTATGTTATAATATAGTAAATGTGTGTAACCTAATCTATGGGTAGGTAAAAACTATTCTTACGGATATGCAAAACTAGGCAACCGCTTTGGCCATAGGGGCCCCTTACAGCAGTGGTTCCCAAACTTTTTTCTTGCCACGGACCGGTCAGCGTTTGATAATTTCCCCATGGCCCTCTGGAAAGGGGGGTGGGGGTGAAAAGGGGGGGGGGTGAGGAGACGTTGATTATTTTTCATCCATGGAAAGGTGCACAATCAGGACAAAAATAAATTTTTAAAAAATGAGATAATTTAATGTTTCTTGGGTGGCCCAGTAACATTTGTTCCACGGACCGGTACCGATCCGCGGCCCCGGGGGTTGGGGACCACTGCCTTGCAGTAATCATTTCTATTACCTTTTATATAGGTCAAAAGAGTGTCCCGCTATCAGGTACTTTTGCCTAGGACTCTATGTCTGAGTCTTGCCTAAGGTCTCACGGGTGGGGGTGGGAGGGACCTAAGAATGACTGTAATCGTAGGAATGTAAAAATGACACTACATGTATTTCCAGAGGTTATAGATTTGAGTTTGGATCAAGAGATGATGTCTCAATTTTTTTTTCAGGGACCCAATAAAATAAGTAAAGGTTTGTGCTTTTTTTAAAAAAAAAAGTTTTATGTGCTATAGTTGGCTGAGAATAACTTAATAAACGTTCGAAACAGCAATGCAATAGTCTATTGTCCAATAGAATCATAGAATTAGAACCCACTGATTCTTGTTTGTTAGACTATATAATATTACCCTTTATTTATTACTGTTTGATACGTTGCTAAATAACTCCTTGTGCTAGTTGTTCAAATAATCTGTATAAAAAAAACCGAATCTTATTAGGAGATCCCCTTTTTTTTTTATTCCTGTATGTAAAAATTTTAGTCACTAATAAAATTAAAATACCGGTAATAGATTCAAGTCTGTATCAGGGGAGATAAATGTTTGAAAAACCCTTTTTTCAACAAGCAAATTTACTTGCAATCTTGATTATATTTTAAGAAAAACAATATTTGTGAGATATGTTGGCATTTTAATCTAAGCAGTACTACATGAACTACTAGTAAGTGAAAATAATAACCTTTGTATTTTTGTGTAATATTTGCAAAGGTCTTTACAATATGCATGTGCTTGGGAGCACTACTAAAAAATGAAGTAGTAATTATATCTTCCATTGCATTTAGATAAATATTTTCAAAAGCTTTAATAAACAATGTACTACATCTCAGTTATTCAGTTCTAACTGTGAAACATGTTCTTTTCTAAAAGCTGCTAATTCTAACTCAATAATAAGGTTTTTAAGGTCACAAATATTTATACTGAAAAACAAACCTTTATGATTTTATTCCCTGTTTTTACCTGCAAACATTTTTTTAATTTTTACAATCTTGCCAGATTTACGTACTTGACTGCTTTATTTTGAAATATCTACTAATCAGAATTTTCTTGCCAAATGAAAAAAGAAAATAATAAAACCAATTTTTCTACATATATTTTATCAAATGAGTTAATATTTTTTGAAAATTTACTTGGTTTTTTTCTTTATAAGGTGGAGAAAACATACAATTCAAACATTTGTGTTACCCGAAGAAAAGCTTAACAAATAATATTTTGAAAAAGTTAATTTATTTAAATTTTCTGACTTTCTTTATGTCAAACAGAATTAACGCTCATATTTTGCAGATAAAATTTACATGTACAATTGCATATTATTTCATTTATGTTGAATGTTGATTTCTCATCTGCCATCTTTATACATCTCAGAAATGCTCAAAATATATTCATTGAATTGAAATTTTCTTTTTGTTATATTGCCAAAGTAATGCTACTTTTATTAAATTTTTTTAAATTAATTTCATGAGCTCTTTGAATTAATCAATAGCTTTAATCAATTTTGTTTAGCTCAATCTATTTACTATATTGGTACTTATGTATTGATTCTGTTGTTTTTAGCCTTTTTTTAAAGAAATCTTTATTTCTTTCACATCAATTTTTTATTCGACTGCAGCATTTTTTTTAGAATACTTATGTTCTGTGAATATTGAATGGGATTAAATGACATAGAAGGAAGGTGAAGAGAGGAATTGTTTATGCAGGAATATTCTTGGCCTTATCATATATAATCTTCATTAGAATTTCCATTGCATTTAATTTTATCTGACATAGAAGTTATTATTACAACAATTTATTTACATTTGATAATATAGGCATCAGATGGTAAAACTCTTTTAATAGAGAGCTTTATCTCAACCATGAAATAATATTTTTTTTTTAACTTTAGCCTAAGAGAAATTGAGCACATTTATCTTTGTTTCTAAATTAAAAAGTCAGGTTTTTCAACCTGCCAAAGAATCTACATATTAGATCTAGGTTCTTACATATAAATTCATTTTGATTATAAAACCAAACCTTTTGTAGGGGTTAAATGACTTGGTTCAATTAGAAAATTAATATTACATCCAGATAGTGAACATTTTTTATATGAAAATTTATACTTACTTTGCTACTCATCATCCTGTCTGTGACTTTTAGTAAAAAATTTTCTTCAGTCTAGCATATTTTAAATGTTTTTAGTAAAATTGAATTTTTTTCAAATGAAACACTTATCGTGAAGTTCTATTACAAAAAAAATCCATAT
This sequence comes from Bulinus truncatus, assembly GCA_021962125.1. Classification (NCBI taxonomy): domain Eukaryota; kingdom Metazoa; phylum Mollusca; class Gastropoda; family Planorbidae; genus Bulinus; species Bulinus truncatus. The sequence continues at coordinate 151,519 of JAGDYQ010000431.1, read as the reverse complement.
AAATATTTACCGTCTCACATCTACTTTCTATAAAAAGTAAGAAAACTGTTTTCTGCTTAAATATTAATAGCCTCTTGCCTGCACCTTGATTCAATAAATGTTTGTAAACAAAAAGCATGAGAATCTGGTTGCTTGAGTGCAATAGTTTCATGGAGGACTAAAAGTCATTACTAACACTTTGTCTCTAACAAAGTCAAAAATAGTAATGATTAGAGGTGGATGAGGGATTTAAAATTAAAATACATGTACTAAAGAGAAAAATTCTCACTTCATTACGGGTAATTGAGTGAAGAATTAGAAGCAATTAAAGTTATCACTAACAGTACAAAAATAAAAAAAAATTTTAAATGTATGTCATCATTAAGAAAAACACACTTTGTTATGTTGTTTTTTTTTTCTGTTTTATTTGCTCACCTCATTACATCTTTCATTATGCGTGTTACTTCATCTTGTCTATGGATTTTATACAGAGATGTCTTAAGATTTTTTTTATGTTTTGGTCTCTATTTTTATCATCACATTTTTGCTCATGTTCGCTGTACTATTATGTGATATTATTTGGATTTCTCTTGATTTTAGATCAATTATGTTTTATCACAAGCATTAAAATAGTTTTCAAACCATAGTGGTTTTAGTTTTCATTTTTTTTCATTTTCTAAATGGTTGAAGAGCTTTAAATGATATATTACCTTAGAATACCATTATCCCAAAGCATACAATTAAAAAAAAAAACATTAAAGTGTGTTGACAAAATCTGTCTACATGTATTTACAACCAAATTACACTGTGAAAGAAAACATTTTTATATTGAGACATACTTGCTAAAAAAATGAAATTAATAAATAAAACAAAGCCTAACCAAAGAATCAATATTAAAGATCAAATAATATAAATTTGGTCTATCTTAACAAAGCCTAAAAAAAAAGGAAGAATTCAATCACAATCACTTTAAAAATCAGCCAGCTCAGAGCTAACACCTGTCAACACAGATGAGCCTACACTGATCAGCATACAGACAACATCAACAGCAGTTTCCCACATTGCCAGTTTGGAAAGATAATTGTCATACTGGATTGGTTTTTTTCTTATATAGTCACAAAAAGGATCACAGACTTTTTTATGTGAAGCACATGTTGAATGGTCTGCTGCAACAAAATCATTTGCCAACTCAGTTCCTGGTTTTGATAAATCTTTAGAAGAAAATGAATAGACCTCTTTGTCTGTGGAACAGCTATGAGAAATAGAATCAGAGCTTTTGCATTCTAGGTGAAAAGAGTTAGTTGCCACTGCAGAGGCACCAGATGTCAATAAACTATTCATTTTTACTCTGTCCGAGAAATCCACAAAGACATCAGCCAAACTTTCAACAACAACTGATTCCATGCCAGACTGATTTACTGTGGGGGGAAAAAATAAAAATGTATAAAAAACTCAAACAAATAAGAAACATTTTTTTTTAAATGTTCTAAGGTAAAAAAGATGTATTTTACTAGACAAAAAATGATATTAAGATTTCATCATTAAATGTATATAATTAACAAATAGTAAATATATAGATATTTATGTGTGTATATTAATTTCCCACTTTTTTTTTATTTTAGTAACTAAAAATCAAATAGGTAATCCACCAAAAAAAAAGGGGGATAAAATTGTCAAATTTTGTAAAGTACTGAAAGCATTTCAAATTTTTTTAAGCTAGAAACAAGACTTACATAAAATGGCTGACTTGCTCTTTAACATATCTGCACACCAGTGCTCTGTCTCCCCAGCACCAGGCAGCATTTTGCCATCTGAAAAAGCACTAGCCACACTGTAGAGGCACTTCCAAAGCCTTTCTTCTACCAACTGAGATGACATAGCACATGAAGATGACAGTAACAAAGTCTATTGTAAAAAAAAAATTAATTTTGTAATATCATGTACAAAGAGAATAAAAACTCTATTCCGTGAGCAGCAAAAGAAAAATGTTTTCACATGAATAAATAAATTTGGACAAAATCAAGAGTATAATTTTTTGATTAAAAAATAATTTTAACCTGTAAAACAGGAGCATTGGAAACATGAAAATAGAGCTCTCCTGTGTTTTTGTTTCTTTCAGTATGCTGGTCCAGCCAGACGTCTGCCAGAGGTTCCAAAGAAAGAGTGCAGACACTTGTCTAAGAAAAATGTATGAAAAAGTATTAATAAGCTATTGTGCAAAGCATTTTTTAAATCAATAATGCAACATTGTTCCTTTAAAGTGTTGTTTTTTTTTTTAAATTTACTAAAAAACAAAAAAAAAGAGAAAACAGAAGGTAACTAACTGTTGAACTCTGCTCCAAGTAAGTCAGAATATCTACATGAAGGTAGTTGGCTAAAACTGACATTGTTTTGAAAGGGACATTGGTCAGGATATATATTCCGATTTCAGAACACATAGTGATAAGTTTGTCACTCGCCTGACCTCTCACAAGGATTAAAGAAACTTTCAGCTGTCAAACATAAAAGAGAAAAAAACATAAATTACACAATGCTTTGCATGTAAAAAGAAATTTATTTTAAAGTTCATTTTAAATAAAATTATACTCCTCACAGCTGAAATTAATGAATTTTAATGGCCCTTAATATTTTAATAATTCAAGATTTTAAAACAAGTGTATGAACAATTATAAACAATTTATTTAAGCTTGAAACCGCCCACCAGTTTGACAAACTCTATAATTTTCCGTTCCCATGCCAAACTATCAGTGGTGCTGTCCCTGTCTAAAAAAGTGCTGACCAGAGTGGTTCTACCCAACGATGGCTTGTAGCCAATGTGATGGTAAGATGGGGTTAGGTCTGCATTTATCAACTGAGAACAAAAGTGAAAAAAATTGTAAAAGGATAAAATATAACAATATTATTATAGTTATAATCAGAATATGTAAACTGTGGTAAGGGTGTCAGAGTGGTAAATCATGAGACTTAAAAATATTCTTTATATTCTAATCCTAGTTGTGTTATCCACATGATAAAAAAAGCAGACAGCATCATTTAAAAAGCCCTGGGATTCTAAGACTTTTAAAGGGCTGATTACTCTGTTTTTACATTGTGCATCAAAACTTCAGAAACAAACAAAATAAATCAATTGAAAAGAAAATTACATCCCCTTGTGAGTTTATAAAATAAAAAATAATTTATACATGCAATTGGTGGGATATTTGTCTAAATAAATTACAATCTTGTTTCCATTAAAGAATAAATATGTATTAAACCTATAATTAAAACTATTTGTAAGCTGAGATCAAATATAATTTAAAATGAATTACCAGAGTGGTCAAATCTCCCTTTAAGTTACAGGACATAAAGTCAACTGACTTACAGGTTATGATTAAACCTTGATAAACTGAGGCAGTTGTGGCAGTTAGAAATGTTTTCTTTGAGCTAGACAGGCTGACTGGAACATGCAGGCAGTCAACTAAATTAGGATTAAAGCTGCAAGCAACAAAAAAAAACACATTTTTCTTCTCACTTTCATTTTATTACACCTTATTTTTTTAATCAAGTTTAGTTTTGAATTTAACAATGCTTATAGATCTTGAGAAAAATAAGAATTTATCAATTACCATTGATCTTTTGTTGCTGTAATCTGACCTAGATAGACTTGTTTAACAATATCCATCATTTCTAAGTGACAGGAATCTAAATAGCAAAGATCATCAGGAAAATGGATTTGATATGAACAATACTGATTCAAATATGAGTTGTCAGGTGATATCTCAGAATATGTTCCTAATTTCTGGGATTCTTTTCCCTTGTGAATTGAATCCACCACAGTGTCAAGTTGTGCTAAAATATTTTGATCAGGACAGGTGAAATTTGGTTGAAAATGTCTGCTGGAAAATGAAACGTTCATTTTTAACTTGGACTTTCCCACCTTTTTCAGCATTTGATCAAGTGATGACAGGGAAAGTTGATGTACCAGGACATTGTTTTCTGCAGCAGCAATAGGCTTTGGCAAGATTTTATGATAGGCAAGTGGTTCAGAAGATGAAGAGACACTCTGTCGATCAACAGGGATGGCAGAAAGAGTTGATTCACTGGATGATGTAAGACAGCTAACAGTTTTTTGGCACTGAATGTGAGCAGAAGGACTGGATGAACTTTCATTGTCTGTATCCATGGAAAAGAGATTAGTACCACCATGTATCACTTGAGTGCTGTTGTCGTCACAAAGAAGCTCTGATTTAGAAATAACCTCAGAAAGATGACTAAAAGAACAGACATCGAGAGGTAAATTTTCCTTTACTTCTCGAGGCACAAGGCCATTGATTTCTGAAGAAGGGTCAACAGTTTCTTCAGGCTGCAACACTTTGTAATCTTCTATTGAGGATTGACATGTGCCTTCAAAGAACCAGTCAACTGCTTCACTGCTGAAGTCCTCAGTTTGTAAATGATTCACTGTGGATTTATTGGTTTGATTTAAATTATGTAACAATGTTTCTCCAACAACTTCTGCAAAGTTGTTAACCAAATTGTTTTCAATCCTTACGTTGTGTAAGTCTACATTACTTTCCAGCCTAAAATCTGGTATTTCCTCTTTAGAATGTGAATAAGTTGTTTGTTTTTTAGAACTAAATCCATTGCTTGATAAACTCTGGTATTGGTTTGACTCATTCACTCTTTCATTTTTGTACGATGGAATTAGGAAATAGTTTTTTCCATTCAGCATTACATTTTTTGGATTATGATGATGACTTTTATCAACTGGCACAGCTCTCGCCAACTGCTCAACTGATTTGGCGAGTTCCAAGATATGCTTCTGAATTACTTTAATCGCAAATGCTGGGGGAATTCCCTGAAAAAAAATTTCCTTAAAGGTTAAAATATAAAAAAGGAAATAATTTTTTTTTTAAGTAAAGAAGTAAAAACTTGACAAAAAATTAATGAAAGATCAGAGTAGAAAATATATTTTATTTATTCAGATAGTTAACACTTCTTTATAAAACTTATGTATTCTTACCCACTGTTCCAACAGAAACACACTCTTTGCAAGACGAGTAATCATGAAAAGGAGGGATTTGGTTCCTCTTTTATACTGCTGTTTATGTGACTGTAGAGCTTCAATCATCAGCTCCACACAAGCAGGCTTAAATGAAAAGTATTCTTAGTGAAATTTAAAGATAAAAAGATTACCTGAGAGACCTTTGCTACATATAAAAAGCAGATTACATATTTTGTCACATAATCAGTGATAAGAATTTATCACACAAAACATACGAAGGAAAAAATATATAAATAATAAAGAAAATTAAAATGGAACAATTTTTTAAAATCTATCAGCGAAAAACCTTAGAATGACAGTTGGCTGTTAAATCCTTGGGCAGCACTGCTGAAGATAGCCATACTCTTGCGTATTTCAATTTATAAATAGTGCTCAAATCTGACAGTTTATAGCAACATTACTTCATCATCATCATCATCATTGCCCGTCACTACTATCGGAGTATGGGCCACCAACTAAGGCTTTTTAAAGGTTTAATTTTTTTTATTAAATGCTAAAGTATGGGGAGACCAGTCAAAGAACTACTCACATGCAATGATATTAGCTTAAAAAGTGCGCACAAAAAAATCATAAGTTTGTTTACCTCAATCTCTAAGGAAGAAAGTAATGTTACCACATCAGCAGTATATACATATGTATCTGTCTGATAGATGCATTTTACACTGGAAATAGATCAGAAACAAGATTTATAAACTTTGTGTATCTTTGATAAAAACAATTTCTAAACTAAATACTGGTTCCTCTTTAGAATGTGAATAAGTTGATTGTTAATATGCATCGAAACAATATTTTTATTCTTGGCACATTTAAAAGAATTTACAAACTATGATATGAATTGAATAATGAAAAATCTAGACTGATAATTAACAGAAAGTTACAATTATAAATTTTTTGTCTGCATTTCAGAATTAACTTTCAATTTCAACTCACCAATCATGAGAGCCAAGCATAGGACCAACTAAATTATCTGTGGAAAATGTAAGAATGAAACATACATTGAATAATATATATTTTTACTATAAAATTATTATTATTTATTAAGTATTTATAATTCAAATAGTGGGATGGATTGCCGAATGGTGTAGATACTTGACTGTCGACCTGAGAGTCCTGGGTTTGATCCTCTGTGAGAACTTTGGAAATTTTTCCAGGTGAAATTTGTTTCAAAGTCATCCTACAAGCACACAGCTTAAAATAGGTACCCGACTTAAGTTGGGGAACCCGGAAGTAAAGGCAGCTAGGCTTTATGCTAACCACACAATCCATTCATATACAGAGGTTATAGAAAAAGATAATTCTACACTTCATCTTCTCTGATGTCCCATTAGGGCTTAAGGGAACTTTACTTTTTTTAAATTGTAATTTTTATTAGAATCATAGTTGAGATCACTGTATTGCCACCCATCATTAAACTGTTGCACTGCAAAAAAAAGGGGGATTGTGTGTGTGTGGGGGGGGGGGGGGGGAGTAAGATAACATCAAAAATGTTCATTTTTAGTTATAAAATGAGAAAGTGAAAAAAAAAAATCAACAAAGGATAGTCATGACAGAAACGAGATATTACAAAATTAGACACTAGCGTGACTGTCGTTCATATTAATTAGTGTCACTATTTTAGCCATTTGTCTTTCATGGAATATCATGCCATGGACAATGCCACGGTAGTCATGGAGTAATGTGAATTATATTCAAAGAAACATTTATTAAATCTAAACAAAATAAATTTCTGTTAGTTTAAATAACTATTCTTACATAAAAGGTTAATAATTTGTTCGCAATTTGATGAACAAGTCAATTTTGACATAATGATGGCGAGACGAAAGCTTCAAATAATGTATGGTAAGGTTTGATATACAGCATTGTTTACATTCGCTGCCATTTTGTTACGTTGTTGAGGGACGTTACTCTCTTAAAAATATCTCCATTTTATTTGTTGATGCCTACCACTGGAAAACTTCGACATTATACATTTTTTGAGAATTATTATTTATTATAATTAAAAGATGCTAAATTTAACTTGATACAGCTTCTCACAAATTATTAAAATTGCTTACAATAAGGAAATTGAAACATGCTTTTTGAAACCGTCGGCAATAGTGCCTTGGCCTTGCTACTTAAATTTACTCGACTTGACTTTGAGTGATACTACATTACATCCTTTTCTTTTATCAGTGAAGTCAAATTCATATCATAGTGGTTTAGTAGAACGATATGGTTTCTTTTATCGTTACAAAAACGAAGTTTCCAAGTAGTGGCAAATAAAAAGTTTCAACTAAGTTATAAAACACTTCTTGCTACATACGCGAATGTTTGCAGGACATGGCACCAATATTTAATTTTAATCATATTGGAAAAACTAGTATCACTACGTTTGCTATTGGCATAGCTATAGGAATAACACTATCCAATGTAATCAGGTTCACATCAAGCCCTATGAAAGGAAATGTTATTTCAGGAAGTTACATTCCAAACAGTCCTCACAGTCATGGAGAAAATGACTTGGTGCAAGGTCCAGACGATTCACTTAGCTGGCATGATGAACTTTCACATAGTCATAAATGTAATTATTTCTTTTATTTATACAACTTTTTTAGAAAAAAAAATAGTGATTATATAGTTGAAATTGAAGCCATTTTTGTGGCTGCTACAACCACGAAGAGGGATGTGGTGGCAGTGTGGTAAAGCGCTTGAGTCCTTAACTGCTAACCGACAGGTCCCTATTTCAAGCCTTGGTGAGTGCCTGGACTTTTCTCTAGTTTTATTTGTGTCTCTAAGTCCACCCAGCTTATAATTGGTTACTCAACATTTGTTGGGGAAAGTAAAGCCGGCTGTGCAGAACACAACTTCATCTAACCCTGATGGTCTGTATAGGGATTATAAGGGAAACCTTTTATTTATACAATTACTACAGTCTATGCATATTGCTTTTAGTCATTTAAGATCATGTGGACAAAAATGCCAAATTTAAAAAAAGAAAAACATTATATGTATTATGTAAACTGGTAAAAAGTTTCCATCTTGGTTATTTTTCTTCAGGGGAAGGGTGGTCGTGCGGTGTAAAGCGCCTGACTGTCGACCGGAAGGGTCCAGGGGTCGATCCTCAGTGAGAACCTTGTGATTTTTTCAGGTTCTGGTGGAAGTCCCCAAGTCCACCCTGCTTTAAATGGGTACCTGACTTAAAGTTGAGGGAATAAAGGCTGCTGTGACTTGTGCTTCAGGGCTTAAGGGAAATAGTTTTATTATTTTCCTTTAATGAACTTTATAGTTCCTAATTGGAAGAAAACCACATGTATGCACTTTAAAATTAGTATCACAGTGTTCTGTAGTGCAACAATCAGTTACCAGTGGTTTGTGATAAAATTTAGCTGGTCTGCAGAAGAAGTCAGACATTATTTGTTTTACTAAGTTAATTATATTTTTTTTATTACTATAAAAACTACTATTTTGTAAATTCTTGAATGTATGAGTGTAAATATTCTAAAGCAATCATTCGCTTAAGTGAAAACTTTTATTTGCATCTGTGGGTTTTTTTTTTTTTTTAAAGATACACTGTCAGTGGCACACATGTAAAAGTGAAAAAAAAAATACGATAAATTTGGTGGTTTGCTGGAATATACATGTAAACTTAGTACCAATGGAAGTTTGCAAAGATCTAGGCTGGGGTACACTGTGCAGCTGGCTGAGAACATTCTGTAAACATGCACACGGCTAAAGCAAAAAACAAAGAAATAAGGGGAAACAATGACCGTAAAAACTATAAATGCAAAAGTTTTTCTTACTAGAAGTACTCAGTACTACAGAAATAAAAAAAGGGAGTTTACAGATGTCAAAAGTTTGGGAAATTTTGATTACATTTACCTTTTGTTTAAAAAAACGACTTTTTCTAAAAATAATATTAACTCTTTGTAGTATTAGAGCTGAGAAAAATGATCGCCATGATGTTTCAGTTGGTAATATTTCAACCTAACAGTTTGGAAGATCAGGTTCTTTTTTTAGCACTTGCCAGAATTTTTCTGATCATGCATGGTTAAGACCTAGCCTTAGACAATCTCAGTTACATCCCACACAGCACAGAAGACCTACAAAAAAGTATTTTAACAAACTTCAATGTGAAGTGTTATATTATCAAGGGCCTATATACCTTAATATGTACTTGAAATTTTGTACCTTTCAGTTTTATTTTTTAAAATTTCAGTTGAAAATGACACAGTTGCACGGCAGCTGTTCAAAAAAGTGCGTGTGCTTTGCTGGGTGATGACGAATCCCAAAAACATTCATTCAAAAGCTCGTCATGTTAAAGCCACATGGGGTAAAAGATGCAACATACTTCTATTTATGAGTTCCAAAATAGATAGAGAGCTGCCTGCCATTGCACTAAATGTTCAGGTAAAAACAAAAAGTTTATTATTCATTGATTGTATTTAAACTAAGTAATTATTTGAAGAAATGACTGGTCGTAATTTATATTTTTTCTGTAAAAGCTAAAATGTGCAATTTACTTAACTATTTTAGAAATTTTCGTATTAGTAATATCTACCATATGATATGAATGAGCTTCACAGATAACTGTAGAAAGACAATCAGAAGGGATGAGAATGATAAACATTTTAGTATTTGTGTTAAATTTCCAATGCATTTGCATTAAATCCTTTTTTTTTATTTTAACTTTTTATTTTTATGTTAGATAATATTAATATTATAAAATCTGCACACTTGGTTTACATACATATCTTTTTTTTTCATTTTGTTATGAAGTTGAATATTTTTTTTAAATAATTTTAAAAACCACATTTGGAACTTGCCCTTGGCCGAAATTTGTTTTGTACATCATATTAAGAAAAAAAAGCAACATCAATGCATTAATTTACTTATAATGACAAATCCCCAAAATTCTTTTAAAAACTTTACCAATATATATTTATTTGTAAATTGTGTAAATATTGGATCCAATTGTATTTCTTTTTTTAGGAAGGTCGTGACAATTTGTGGGCCAAAACAAAAGAAGCATTCAAATACATTTATACCAATTATTTGAATGAAGCTGACTGGTTTATAAAATGTGATGATGATACTTTTCTAATTGTGGAGAACCTGCGTTATTTTCTTCACAATAAATCCCCCACAGAGCCTGTTTACTATGGTCGAAAGTTCAAGCCTATTGTCAACCAGGGCTATATGAGTGGTGGGGCTGGATATGTCCTCAGCAAGGAGTCACTGGTTCGTTTGGTGACACAAGCCATAGATCACAAAGACGAATGTCGTGTTGACAGTGGCGGAGCAGAGGATGTGGAAATGGGCAGGTGTCTGGAAAGTGTCAATGTAGCGACTGGAGACAGTCGAGATGAGCTAGGGCGTGAACGATTCCATCCCTTTGTTCCAGAGCATCATCTTATACCTGATATTCTTCCTCCTGATATGTGGTACTGGTCTTACAATTATTACCCTGTCAAACAGGTATATATATATATGATATACTACAGGCCTTCTATAGAACATGTATATATATATGTGTGTATTAGTATATTTGTAATTGTAAATATGTATACAAATTAGAAGTATAACTTTTATAGCTAGCTCTAAAGATGAAGATGTTTAAACTTGAAATTATTTCAGGGGCAGGAATGCTGTAGTGACTATGCCATTTCCTTTCATTATGTTTCACCCAATATGATGTACGTACTCGAATATCTGGTTTACCACCTCAAGCCTTATGGCATTAGCACTGGTTTTGGTGGCAGTGCTGAAGTAAAACACAATGCGTCAGGTCATCAAGAGAAGGACACCAAGAAAGTGGACAACGAAGTCATCCGTGATGTTGAGGTCAGTAAAAAGGGAGATAAAAAGGATGATGCAGATGTACAATCAAAATATTCAGACGTAGATATTGATGACAATAAGATTATAGATGAAAGTCTTCTCGACAGATACAGGAAGTAACATTTGATGATATTCTTTATTACTGTAAAAGATTTTTGAAATTGTTTTAATTTGTTTTGAATGGATACAATCAAAAAAAAATTTATTAAATATTCCTCTGTAGTGAGGAGATGTTCAATTTGTAATATTTTTATATTCTTTTAAGATTTATATGTAATTTCTTTCAGTTTTTCTTGTGGTTAATGAAAGCAAACATGATTTTGATATAAGTTTATTATGATACTGAGGATAGATGAAGACAAATATGAAATGATCCAATAGGACAGACACTCAAAGACTTGACTTCCCTCATTTTACCTGATAACCATTATTCATATTTGGTAATAATAAACAGTCCAATCTGCAATAGTCCCCAACTGGCGTAAGCATCCTTTTCTATGGAAAGTTTTGTGCACAGCTTGGCTGGTTTTGTGCCAGTTTTGTAAGTGCAACCAAAATTGCTTATACATGTAATTAATTGGACAAAAAATAAGCTGTGTGTATATTGCTACAGGATCATTTATTTTTATAGGATTCATGACGCATTAATCTTTTCAGCCTCCACGCCAGAGAAAGGAACTGCTCTGGTTCATAGTACAAAATGTTCTCTCAAATGTGCTGTAAAGTTTATTCCATAGTTTTATTCTCTTTTCATTCATCTCTGAATAGTATAGAAAGAGATAAATTGCTCTTAGTTAATTTGGGAATTAATTTTTAGGTTCAAATTTGACTATTTTTTAAAGTCATCTTCATAAAAAAAGAGGGTAATTCACATCCAGAAGTATTGTTTACAAAAGAAAAAATATAACCACAAAATTTACAGAGCAATAGTATATTTATGTTCATGTTTTTCCCTAGATGCTGTATATGATGAGTCTAAATCTTGTTGAGGATAGTGCAGCTTTCATGCTTAAATAGTCATTTGGGGAAAGCTGACCACACAGTCATTTTTTTTTCCATTTAACCACCCATTCATATTATTCTTGGCTACCATACAGTATGAATTGTAGACTTTTACTATTTGTCTGTTGCATTCTAATTTTTACATAGACTTTGAAGTATTGTGTTACTTGATGCTCACTTTCTCTCCTCTTTTACTGTTGCGGATAATGTTAGCAAGTGAAAAAAATGTTTTGAAACAAAATCAAACGATTAGTTTCTCCTCCTAACTTTAAAAATTACATTCTGCTCTGCTCAGACAATTATCTGAAATGTGTACACTATCCCCCCACTTTATGTCTTTTGTAAAGAAGAACACAAGTTGTGCCAGTAAGTATTGTGTGTTATGCTTCTAGGATTCTTTTTTATTGCCATTCAGAGCTACGAAATTGTTATTTTTTTATTAGTGGTATGGTATGGAGAATTAAGTTTTACGGAAAAAATTCATTAAATGAAATTTATTCAGATAAATGTGATAAGTTGTCAGACTAAAATTGTCAAACAAAATATCACTAATACTGTAGTATTTGAAAAAAATACATATATCAGATGTTCATACTATTGGGCTGGTGGACCAATACATATGACAAATGGACAAGTTATGTAATACTGTACATGTATTTTAATTGGACTTTGAATTTTTTATTATGAAAATAGTTTTGTGGGAATACACAGGTTATCATGTAGTAAAGAAACACAATTGAAAATACAAATATATAAGTGTATATACATATAGAAATCACTTTATAAAGCACTTACACCGATTAACAGTTTTAATAGGTCATTCACACACTCGTTAATTCCAGCAGAAATTTAGTGTCTGCCGTATGGTTTTAGATTACAGATTTTAAAAACCACTCTGATGACCATTTTCTGAAATCATTTTATTTATATTTTATTTATTTATTGTACTGTTTAAAAATTTTTAGTAAATTTCTGTAGCAAAAACAAAAATTAATTATACTTTTTACCCCATGTCTTTTTTATTTTAATGCACTTTTTTCTGTAGTGTGATTTAGTTATTTTACTTAACGTTATGGTTCTCTACTAAGTTTTTCCTGTTCTAAGTTGTTTTCTAAAAAGAAAGATATTTACACATGTACCATTTTGTTGACAAGTTTGGTTAACTGTTCATGTTTCTTTGATATTAAATTTTAATTTTTGAATAAATGTATTATGATTTATTTTGGCATCTAACTAACTCATAATTGTTCTAAAACTCATGAAACTTTGTTAATTGTTGATCACCTTTGACCCACACACAGCGCCTATTTGTTCTCATCGTAAAATTTAAAGATAACAAAAATCGTCTATCCTACTAGACAAAAATGTAAAATATTGTTCTTTCTGTAAATATCTGCGTTTTTTTTTTATGTTTAATACTAAACCTGTGCTTTTTATACTCTCACAAGTTTTTCTGATGAAATCATTCAGATGTCTCATGTATGAGTTGAATGAAAATGACAGATACTAAAATAATTATCTTTTATGATGGAGCCTATGATTATAAATTAACCACACAACCACCACGATTTTGTTGGCTCTAAGAAAGTATTATATAAGTTTTTTACCTAACCAAAGACATGATTTAATCAAAATTCATTTATTGAGACCATATCACTTTCTTTATGTTTTCTTTTTCCCATTTTATTTCAATTTTAAACAGTTAATAGTCATTTATGTGCTTTGTTTTTGGCTAATTTTAATTGACTACCACAGAGAATTTTTTTGTAATAAGCTACTGACATTTTTATAAATATAAATCAAAATATATCTGTCTCATTATATTTTAATTTGAAGGACCTTCTTTTCCAGGTTACGATTGGAATTTTTTTTGGTGGAAAATGAAATTATTTTTTTTACACATCAAATAAAATTTACATTTGGATGATTCTTTAGCTTACATATTAACACATTTATACTTTTTCTTTGTAGCACTTATAATATTATCTGTCAAATAATGAAACAATAAAAGTATCCCACTGCCTGTTCTTTTTTTTGTTTGGATTAGTGTATGTCTTCACAATTTTGTATGAGCGCTGTCAGCTTGATTTAATTGACAGCTTGAACGTCATTATTTGTCCTTATATGGGTTTGATGTTTATCTCCTGATCATATTCATTCAAACTACAAATGGCTATTGTAGTGACCTTTATTCATCCCTACCTCAGAAGACATTGGTAAGTGATTGGACTACCTGGAATTTGAATCTATGAGTAAGCATCATCCTCTCACCATCATCAACCATTAATAATTCTTATATATCTGGGCTTTGCAAATACGAAAGTATAGGATTATAAAGTGTTTATTTAGAAAATAAAATAAACGCCTGAATTTGAAGATCATGAATCCACTTTAATTGAGATGAAAACGCAGAAAAAGTTGTGATATCAGCAACAAAAATGATTACAAACAATAACATTTGTATTATTTAAAATTTTGTCATGCAAAATGAAATAAAATGTCTAGGTAACAAAATTGTTTGCATACATGCAATAAGGCAAGCAATCCAATAGGCCATGCAGTGCTCTGGTCTTACAAGTCATCAATTTACATATTTTGAGACAGTACTTAAAACCTATAACACTCAACTAGAATACATCACAAGTCTTATGTTCTAAAAATTAAATGTAAAAACAAACGCAAAATTTTGTGCAGAGTAAAAAAAAAATCCTTTATGCAGTAACAATGGTACTCCATAACTGAGAAATCAAAGCATATATATATTACATTTTACCCTACCTTCAGAATTACAACAAAATCACATAGGAGTTCTATTCAGCATGTGAATTGTTAAAAAAATATTAGCAATAATTAAAATGTAATCAATTCCAAAGCTTCAGCTCAAGAATACAAAATTAAAAATGATTTTCTTATAAGAAAATGTTTTCATGAAATAAATCTTGCAAAAGTTAAGCTTTTATCTCACATATATAGCTATTCAAGCAGATATGTTTTATAAGTTATAATGCAAACATAATATTAAATAAAAGCCCCTCACTGATCAGGCTGGAAATTTTTTAAAACTGATCTGTCAATCAACAATGCATAATTATCCAAAAGCACTATTAATAAGGCGGCAAATTTATATATAAAACCTGATGGGAATGTGGTTTATCAGAAATAAAAACTGTATGATAAAATTACTTGAAAGACTATCCAGTGAGTCAATAGCTTATAATTTTGTATGTTTTGAAAACCTGTTACTTCTGTCAATATTAATTTAATATATCCCAAAAAAAAAACTACAATTTTAAGTCTTTAATACCTCACAACCTAATCCTTGCTGAACCTAGGCTTGAATACACCAACCTGTCAAAAGATTTCATAATATATTATCTCTTGAACTAATTATAAAAAAGTTCCCCAGTTTTAAGTAACTGAAAAAAACTGAAGTTAGGCTGGGTGGTAAGGTTTAATTTTTACTGAATTTCCCTTTCAAAGTCTACTTTTAAATTATATACAACGGTAAATTTGAAAAACTTGGCAATACAATGAATTACAGCTAAATTCAGGAGTATTATGATTTAAGTACACCAGAGCGACTGTTTTGTTTGTTAATTACAAAACAAACAAAACTAATTATGGAAAACATTTAAGGTTCAAATTTGACTATTTTTTAAACCAAATGTAAAAAGTCTTTGACAATAAAACTATAAACTGATTGATAAGTTACAAAAGTAAAAAATAGATACCTAACAAATGGAAACAAAAATGATCAACTCAATGTCATTTCTTGAAAGTAATGCTCCTCTTTGTAAAAATGTCAATGCCTAATAAAAAAAAAAGACATTGCTAATGATGTCAATTTCACAAATTCATTTGAAATAATCGAAAATGTATTATTTTTTTTTTAACTTCAAACATTTATTTTGTTGATTGATGCTCCTATTTACTATCAAACGATTACAAACAATAATACAATTGCATAAAGGAATTAATCTAATTGTAAATAAAATGAAAATATTTCAATGCCAGCATAATCATATATTTATGAATTCAAGGAATACAAATATTCCTTAAATGCATAAGCAATTGTGGGGAATAAATATGACAGTAAAATAATTAAAAATATATTGAGCAATGGAAATGTTTCTTAAGCAAACCACAACCTGTGTGTATCCATAATTACGTAAATCTAAAAATCAGCAACAAAAACTCTATAACACATGAATAATGTCAAGCTACAATAATTAAATCGGGATTCTATTATGGGCATAATTTCAAACAAATATATCAAGAAAACATATTAACTCATCACAACTTAAAATAAACATAATTTTTTTTAGCAAAATAAAAGATATCATAACAAATACCAAATATAAATGTATTTCATTAACTAATGAAAAAAAGCATAGCAAAAAAAATTACTACTCTTTCTATAAACAATATCAAAATCTACATAAGGAAAACTACATGAGGGTAAAAAACAATGAACTTTTTATACTGTTAAATATTTTATATCTTGATAATGGTAACTCTCTATCTTTTTAATGATGTGCATAGTTCATAGATACTGAAGAAAAAATGAGATGTATAAACAATTTTTACAAGAACAAACTTTTATTTCCTGTTTTGTTATCTTTTAGATTAAAATATCTTTTACTACATGCATATTGTAATAGCATGAGAGATTATAATAAATATATTTCTCTAATCAAAACCACTTTACATAAATAAATCATTGTAGCCAAAAAGTAATATTAGTGTCTGTCTGGAACAAGAATATGTCTGCTTTAGCTTGAAAGTAAGCATACTGTTTAAAAATTGGCTTCCTGCCAGCATCTCAGTTAATGGGTTTAAACAGTTTCTATTATTTTAAATATCCGACGTAACAGTCTCAAATATCTAAAAGAAATAAAATATGGCCATTTAAATTATTGCTGTCTTTTTTTTTATGACAGATAACATTTTAAAATGAAAATAATCATAATAATTGAAAATTTTCTGATAAAAAAAAATGTCTACTCATCCTAACAAATTTTATAATAAAATTTTTTTTAAAAGTCCAACTAATAAAAAAAATATAAACCTAATGCCCAGGACACAGCAACTTTGATCTAGTAATTGAAAATATTTAAAAAACAAACATTTTTTTAACAAATCATAACATAAGGAAAAAATATTGCCCATATTTTGATTACAGCATGGTAAACATTTTAACTTGCTGTTTAACTTTTACAGCTAACTTTTTTTTAATTAAAAAGACAAATATATAAAAATCATAGCAAGCATTAAAATTTACAAAGTTATAAATTTCTTTGTTTTTAGTAACAATACAAATTTATGAAAATGCAAGAAAGTTATCTCCACATAATAGGCACACCATTTTTTTCTACTTACGCATTTATCTAGAAGATTAAGTGATATCACCTAATGTTAAAAAAATGTAAAAATATTTCTGGAAAATACCCGGTGTATCTTTTAAAGTGTATCAATTTAAGTAGCAATGAAAAATGGATTAAAACTCCGATACATGTATTTAGAGAGTCGGCTAAAAAAAAAATCTTTCTATAAATAAATTTCAAAGTGGAAAAAAAAAAGCCCAACTGTTTGAAATCCAACAGAACAACAAAAAAAAAATGAAATTCGTGTCAACAGGATGCTTGATGAATTACCATAACTCTGAAGTAAACAGTTTGTAAAATTTAAAAAAAGTAAAGTTCCCTTAGCCCTAACGGGCCATCTGGGCAGATGAAGTGTAGAATTCATCTGTTTCTATAACCTCGGCATATGGAGGGATTGTGTGGTTAGCACAACGCCCAGCCGCCTTTACTCCCCCAACTTAAGTCAGGTACCCATTTAAAGCTGGGTGGACTTGCGGGACAACTTTGCACCAACTAACACCTGGAAAAATTCCATGGGCCTCACCAAGGATCGAACCCAAGACTTTCAGGTCGACAGTCGAGTATCTACACCACTTGGCCATCCGTCCCACTTAATTTGTAAAATAAATTCTATAAAAATATTCCTTTAAAGACTAGGGCATGAAAAAATGTTTGTATGTTATCGATCATAAAGGCACATGTACGTAAAATGATATCAAAACAGAAAATCAAAGGCACTGAAATGTAAACATAATTTTGAATTAACAACAGCCTGCTTCCATTTTAAAAAATAAATACCTGCTTATTTCTTTTAAAAAAAAAAAAAAAGGCACGCCTTACAATGAATGTGCATAATGAAATAAAAGAATTTAATTCAAGTAATATCTCACTGGCAGATACAATATTTCAACAAGTATCACTAAGTTTCAACAAGTTATGCTGATATGCAAGAACACATCAATTCATGTAAGATAAAATTACAAGTAGCATATTATCTCAAAAATGATGAAATAGGAAAAAAAAATGTTCATTTTATAACTGTAGACGCAAAGAATATATATTAAGGTTTTCAACAACAAGAGTAAAAACTTTGTAAATTTTGAAAAATATATATGTATATAGATAAATAAATATATTTTAAAAAAATATGTATATGTTGGATATATAAAAGATAGGAATCTGAGTAAAATTAACTGTGGTTTTAACATGAAAGTGGATAATTTGGTAAACAAAGCTTCCTGATCAACAGGAGAAAAAAACAAACATTTGTTTTCATACAATGCATAGATGAGCATATACGCGATGACTAGTATGAACGGAGATGACATAATATTTTGATATCTGCCATGATAGCAAACAACTTTTTAAATCACCCCTGGGGTGTTCTACATAAACAATTGTAAAAAAAACAAGTAAGTCAGTTAAGATAAATCAAAAATTTAAAAAAAAATGACTACAAGAAATTTATACTAGATATTTTTCAACAAGTAAAATTAAAGAAAAAAAACAAACATGTATAGTTTGAAAAGAAAAACAACAATAATTTCAGAAATATGACACAAAACTGAGATAGTGATTCAGTATATACACAGGGGCTTTGCATGCATTAAAATATGCCACTCAGCATTACTACATCGCTGCAGGATTTTTCGCATCCTTCTTAACTTGCTGAAAGATCTGGTAGAGGGGTAAGATGAGAACCAGGGCACCCTGAATATAGCAGGCATGAGGTCCAAAACTCCAGTAAACTGAGAAAAACAAAAAAAAGTTTAATAAATGTCAAGAATTGAATGAGCTACTGTATTCGTTATCAGTGGTATGTGTTTTTTATAATTAAAGAATCATATATCTTAAAATGTCAATGCAGAAGTCAAAAATCGATCTAATGTACATTTTTATTATAAAATGTTTGTTTTACCAGTGGAAGCCCAGAATGGTCCAAGAGCTCTAGCTAAAGCTCCCAATGACCTGAAAATTCCCATGATTGTGCCTTTCTCATTATCCCCACCATATGTAGAAATGAGTGTCGTCAAGCATGGCACAACAGTGGCTGAGGCTGAAATAATAAAGAAAATAATATTTTTTTACTCACAATTAATGCACAGGGTAAAATCCCTTAAGTTATTGTTTAAGAATAATTATTCAGAAGTTAATAATTTTCAAACAAACACATGACTAGGTGCAAAGAATAGGATTGTAATTATGTTGTCATTAAAACAGTAAAGGGGCTAAAGTTACAACAAATGTGTAAAAAAAGAATTATTTATTTTTAAAATGAATTCAAATAGAATGCAATTTGAGAGAACTGAATCTCTGATGACTATTGAACAATCTTAGTATCTCCAATCAAAACAATCTAAGAAAAGATAGAGCACAATAATTAAATCGACTTCCCAGAAATTGGCTATTTTTCATGACTAAATTAAAATTATTTTTAAATGACTTTTTTTTTATAAATACCATATTACCCAATGATCTAACCAACTAGAAAAAGTACAGATTTAACAAATGGAGAACTGAAAATACATGTTTTACACTAAAGGGCTGTTCACATATTATATAAAGCAAAATGTCAATTTTTTACTCTCCCCTCCCCCCTCATATAACATTATGTAACACTTTGCATCCACCACCCCCTTCGGCATTATATATATGTGAACAGCCCCTAAGCACCCAAAATAATTTTAAATGCTAGTATGACGAAAACATATCTGGAATATAAGTCACAAGGGTTAAAGTAAAAAAAAAGAAAAGAATAAATGTTTAAATTTTTAACTCACCAAATGAAAATAGCGTTAATGCTGTGTACATTAGCCAGGTAGTGTGAGCATAGGCCATCAGAATAAAAGATGGAATAAGAATAATAATGCCCTGTGTTAAAATAAAAACAAATGTATTAAGCCCTGCATAGAGACAATGTCACTGGTATTTAATATGTTGGCAAATTTTGTTGAATTAACTTAAGGTGACAATACAAGGGTTAAAAAACATTGTATAACATTACTTCAACCAAACTCAATATCTTACATGGTAAGCAATTTTGGACTCTTTACCAGAAGAGATTCTTCGAGTGTATCCACCTGCCCAGGGAAATATAAATATAAACTATTACAAAATGTACTTGATGTTTTTGAGTTTTGAATTTCATAAGAAAATACATTACCAGAGTTAATACTCAACAATTAAGATAAAAAAAAAATTAATTCATGATGAAAAAAAAAACTTACCTTGAACTAAAGCCATTACTGAGCCAAGGAAAAAAAACATTCTACCCTGCTGCAAGCTATGGATGTTTAAGCAAATCATATAGTATGTAAATAAATCATGAAAATATTTCTTTAAAAAAGTAACTAAATACTAATATAAATAATGGGTTCAATGAGCCACTAACAAACCTTGTGTAATCAAAGCGATCATGCATCAAGAAAGGCAAAGTAAACTCGAGCCCAGAATAAATGAAGAGGTAAATAAAGTAAATGAAGCCTATACTCTGGACTTTAGAAGATTCTGAAGAAAAAAAACGCATACAAGATCATGAAAAAATATCTTTCCTAACTGTATAAAAATCATAATAATCCATTAAGAATAGTCCCCCTTGAAGCATAATTACTGTTCAATAAGTTGAGCATGAAACCATAATATTTTTAATCCATGTTTAAATAATATTTTTGCATAATTTGGTTTCTTAGAAATAATTGCACAAAAACTTAAAACGTTAAAGAGCCAAATGTGGACTGATTTAGGAAATCTACAAGAGGATATATCACAGAACCATTCAAAACATTTTTCTACCTTATAATTTTTTAACTGTCAAACAGAATTTGTGCAAGCAAAAAAATTAAATTAAAAAAAAATTCATTTAGTGTAGTTGGAATAAAATGCATGTGAAAATCCTCTGCCGTATGTATTTTAAGCCTTATTCCTATTTCTGAATAAGTAAAATATCCATTTAAGAATATTTGGATCTAACTACCTGCAGGTGAGAGTTTTTTAACAGATGAAAACTTAAACAATGATACTGGGTTGATGTACTCCACAGCATGAGAAAACACATTTTTGGATTGTAGCTGAAAAAAAAAAGCGAAAACAGCTGTATTAGTCTAATAGGTTTAAGTTTGACATTTAACAGACATGATAAAGTACAATTTATTCGTGAAAAAACATAATAGTGTGATTTAAAAAAAATCATGAAAACCTTTCTTTAAATAAATAAAAATACCAGATAATAAATATTAAGAAATTATGAGACACTTATCAAGCCATCTATGTTTCCATAGAATGTCTGTGAACACCAGTACTAGTCTAAAAAGATAATAGGATGAGTATTTTACTAATGGTTTTTCAGTTATTTTTTATTCAAAAAGTAAACGTTTTTAATTTATACCGGGTAAAATATCTGATTAAATAGCACTTAATTACCCTCTTATTTAGAGGCAAAGTTTCCTCCAAAAATATGTAAATGAAAATGAGATCAGCGACAGCTAGAGTCAAAGAAAACAGTGCAGGTACCAAATAAGCCACAGCTGCATCTCCGTCTTTTGTCACCATAGAAATACCTGCTCCTATACTTGGTCCGAAGACAAATCCAATTGAGAAGGCCACACCAATCAGAGCCTGTAGATGAATAGATAAAGCCAGTTTCTATTAATCTAAGGGACATTCCTAAATAAATTTAAGATCAAATAATAAAGATAACACCAAACTACAGAAAAATTTAGAATTTACCATGCCTTTCCCACGTTTTTGTGGGCCAGAAACATCTGTCACAATAGCTGTGGAAAGACTGACATTCCCTTTGCTGATTCCACCAACAATTCTCGCAATCACAAAAGTAAGAAAGCTGTTAGAAACTGCCCATATTGCATAGGAACTAGCTATTCCAATCTAAAATATGGAGCCAAAAAAAAAAATAATAGAAGCTTTATGTAAAACACATAAAAAGATGAGTTCCTATTTGTCTAAAGAAAATAATGTATAGATATAGCTCAATGTTTTTTTTTTCTAAAATATGTAAACTTTAATAAATATTTTAAGAGCAGGGCCGCAGAAAGGCTTATTAGAGCACCCCCCAGCCTTGTTGCTTTCACGATTTATTTTTATTTTTTGCAGCAAACTTTGTCTGGGCCGCATTGAATTCCTGACTGCGGCTCTGATAAGAGTATGGTGAATATTCATATATTACAAAGCATAAAATCATCAATGGTCTCCTTCCATAGACATCAGATGTAGCGCCAATAATTGGTGATGTCAAAAACTGGAGCAATGAAAATAGTGACCCAATCAAACCTGTAAAAAAAAAAAATACACAAATATTTATATATAACAATATTTATCACCTGTTATCAGTTTACAATTTATTCATGAGATTATTTAGCACATTGATGTTTATTTGTATACTCCTATAACACAACAATTGTCTTCAAAAGTATAATAATTATAAATTGATAAACTTCAAAATATACATAGACAGATTGTTTATCAGACTGATTATAAAAATGCCTATTTGAAAAAAAAAGTCTTACCCCCAAATAAAACAGAATTCCATCTATCATTGTCTGGTGCTCCTACTAGTGAACGAAAGTAAGAAACTGTGTCTTTTAAGACACTGTACAATCCAGACTGTTAATCATTTAAAAAAAAAAATATTAGAAATACTTTATGGGAATAAAAATTAATGTAAAGTAAATATATATCACAAATATACTTTTTTTCTGATAGTGTTCGTTTCAATCAGATATTGCTATTTAATGATATAGTTTACATCTCAATGCATGTTAGACTACTTAAAGTTTTCACTTTTCTTAAAAATTTACCGGGTCATTTTTGCTGTAATGGTCCAACAATCCAGGCAATAAGGGAAGAATAACTGTGAACGCCAAGAGATCTAATATAAGGGAGGCAAACACTATATAAAATATTTTGTCAGTTTTATCAGGTTTGTTATTCTTTCCATGTGAATTCATTTCAGTATCAAAATCCGTAATGCTTTCACTATCAATTTTAGCTGTTCTTTTATGCATTTGGCTGCAGAAATGAAAAAAAATCAAATTTTTAACATAATGGGAAAAAAAGCAGATGCAAGTAACTTATTCAAATTTTCTTTTACAGAGAAAGTTTTCAAAAAAACAGTTCAAATATTAAGGAAACAAAATATTAGCAAGCTGAATAGTCGAGAGCATACTAGGGTTTCTTTCCCAAATGACTCGATCCCAGTCAAATTTTAGCTCTTTAAAATCTATCAGAAAATGATCTTATCCATGAATATCCCAGAATACTTTCAAATGCAATTCAAATTTTTAACTTGGCAATAAATTTAAAAGGCAGTTTACACTTTAAAAAAATACTTTTTTAAAAATATTTTTCATTGTTTCGGTCAATTTACAATAAATGGGGTAGGGCTTATGGAATAGCATCAATACACTATATTTATCAATAATGCCACAAAATAACTACACTAATTCGGAAAGGGGGTAAGTGCTTTTTAAAATAAACTTTTGTATTATTAGTAGAGGGAAAAAAAATTTTTCTGACATGTATATTGGTCCACTGTCTAAACAAAAGTTGTGAGCTGTTATATAAATCTTCATTACTGCTAGTCATTATAAATAGAAAGGGATTTATACTATTAATATCAAGGTTTTTTTAAATTTATTGATGCTGTTTACTTTAGTCTAATATTTTTATTGTTTTCTTAATTACTACAACAAAAAGGCTTTAATTCGTTGTATTAATTCGAATTGTCAATTAAACAGGGTTTTTATTAAATTTATTGCATGATGCCAAAGTATTTCAAATTTACTATTTTTATGTATATTTCCAATGCCCATTAGAGAGACTGCATAAGGTAATAAAAGGTTATGCCGAAAATAGAGTAATTTTTATCCCACTATCCCAGGATAAGCAAAACACAGGGAAATGAGAAACCTAGATCATACTGATTTTAACTGGTGATTTCTCCAGACATCTTTTTATGAATCCATGATTGAGGAGAACTATATCCTACAATATGGCAACAGCCTGCAGCATTCCGTAGGAAAGTTAAAAGCCTTAAAATGGCAGCAGTGACATAATTTAAATATATGTCTTCTATTCTTCTATTCATTTCAACATATATGTATTCCTACATATCAGTCAACTGAAATAGAACCTTAAATGTTGCCCTAACTGAAATAGAACCTTAAATGTTGTCATCAGCATGATCAGGAGCAAAAAAGGTTGTGCACCTACAAGAAAATCAATTATTTCTTTCTCAATCCTGTAATGTTTTGTTGCTGTTTTTGTACTAAAATTACTATTGCTTTTATGTATGAATTAAGTTTTTGTTATGCAATTCATTTTATTTAAATACAGGTAAAATCACAGGTGAATGCAGTAACTAGTAATACTCTAATATTTCAGGGAAAAAAAGTAAAAAAAAAATTGTATGGACTAATATTGATAATCATTATTGATAAACTTATAAAGCCTAAAGCTTTAAGTTTTAGCTAAAGTCGACTTAGTCCAACCGATTTGATTAATCCAAAATTCAAATATAGATAGCCCAGAAAGGCTTATCATGCTAATGGGGTAATGCCCTAAATAACTTCCCTAACCTAAATAATGTCTATTATTTATAATAGAAAAGGTAAGTTTATAACTTTTTAATTATTTAAAATATATATATGATTTATTATTATTTTTCTTTTATTTATAATTCAAATTATTATTATATTTTACCTATCTATGCTAAATCCAGAGCTTCAGTCAATGGCCAGTCACCGTATGGTAATTTTGTAAACTTAGTGCTGAGTAAGACAACTCAACCGAGTGAAAGATAACAGTAATAACACAGTTGCACGGACACTGCAGTTGTGACAATCACTGAATCGTCCACTTCAACTCACCAGTTAACACATAACTAACATATGATATGTCATAACTTGTCTTAAAAAACAATGTCTTATTACAGCTGGAATTAAATATGGTCAAAAAGGTAACTTCGAATACTACAATAACAACACTGACAGAAATAACATAGCGAAAACCGTGACACAATTACCGAAATCAATAACACCCACTTACTTGGCCTAGTCTCAGTTAGCTTACACGACTTTTTTTTACACGAGTCAAATACGTACATAGTCGTAGACGTGTACATGATTTGCTAATAAAATAAAGGCTGCCAACTTACATGATTTTGAATGATCTAAATCTAAATGATGTTAGTCACATGATTATATTATATTACAGTTATTCTAAGCTTCAAATGACATTTAAGTATGGCCCAATAAGATGAAAGTTAAACTTAGTATCTAGTAGTTTATCTTACAATGTTTTAGAATAAGCAATGCTATCAAATTAATTCAGACATGGAATTTGAAAAAAAATTCTTGATGTAAATCAAAACTGACTAGACAGCATTCAGTAACGGCATTTCGGGGTGGCGACTGATAAGTGCTGCGTACTAAGAAATTTTCTTACCTAATTATAAAATCTGAAATAAAACTATTTATTGTTCATGTGTGCGTGTCTCTCTTTCATATATATATATATATATATATATATATATATATATATATATATATATATTGGACTTTCCAATTTGGACCCCCCCCCCTTAGGTACGCCTCTGTCCCTGTGTGTTTGAGATTCGCACTAGAATGACAGCAGCTATGACTAGACTCAATGTGGAAAGTAAGGTCATTAGCTTTTTGGCATCCAGTACAGGATGTAATATATTCCAGGGCCGATTTATCCTATAGGCACAGCAGGCACTGTGTCTATGCCCTATAGGGCCTACGGACTTTTCAAGGGCCTACGAAAGCCAGAACGTAAAGTGAAAACAAGTGCATTATTGAAAAAATATTAAAAATGAAATCGGGGAGGGCCTACGACTTTGAAAGTGCCTAGGGCCTACGATGACCTTAAAACGGCCCTGTATATGTCATGTATATATCATTGGTAATACCGATTCCGCGTTTCGAGTGCGAATCCTGGACCCTACGTACGGATACAGGAAGAAGGATACTGACATTTTAGACCAGGTCCTTAAGAAAACTGAACCAAATCTCGTACATGGAGCCCAAGATCAACGATACCACTGATCTCTATAGGGTCTGTCCATTAATTACGCCAACAAAATAGGGGGGAGGGGGGAGGTCAAGAAAAGTTGACGTCAACAATGTTACTTTTTTAATTTAATATAATTACTTAATATAGGAAAATTAAGCAGCGTTTGTAGTCCTGTGTTATACACACTCGCTTAACATTCAGTATTTTAATTAAACTAACTATATTCCTACTAATTTTGCCACATAAACATTTTGGAAGCCACCTTTTTTTAGGGGGGGGGGGGGGTAATCAAATGTTGACGTAATTTTATAGGGGAGTCTCTGGAAGTTTGACAAGTTGTTGACAAGGGTGAGGGGGGGGGAGGTAAAAATCGCCAAAAATGTGTTGACATAAATAATGGACAGCCCCATATTTAAACATAGAGGTCAGTGATCAATACCTATGTCAGGGAAGTGAGCAGTTTTGTGGGCCTTTGAAAACCACTCATGGCTACAGTGAAAAAGTGAGTGCTGACATTGTACGGGCATGTCTAACCAACACAGTACCCTGGGCGGTGCCGAACCTAGGGTTTGGGGGCCCGGGGGCTTGGCCTCTTTTGGGGCCCCTGCATTTTGACATTCGACACTATGACATAAGATAGTGTACTTAATATTTAATGTAAAAAAATAATTTGGGGCGCCCCCCTCAAGCTGAGGCCGGTGGGGGGGCTTTCGAATTTGGACCCCCCCCCACACACACACACCCTATAGGTACGCATCTAACACTGGGCAATATAATTACGCGGGTACCCTTGAAGAAGTACCGAAGAGAGACTACCAATTGGATTGCGAACACTGCCGAACACCAAAGAATGAACCTAAGATCTGACAATTAACCCTTTTGACCAATGATGGAAAATGTGGGAACTCGATAGCAACGACCAATATAATCATTTAATTTACACGAATGATAGATGTGTAGTATTATAACATGTGCACCATAATAAATGGAATTTATGATGAATCATGCGAAAACCCGACATGCCAAGGTCATTGTCAGAGGTTGGATTCACGAATAGGCCTACCTAAGTCTAAGTTAAAAGAGACTTTTTTTTTTTAAATGACAATGCTAATAATAGTAATAAACAAATAAAATAAATCACGCTTTTAGAAATTCATAAATGGCAAATTAAACATTAGTAGCCACCTAAGTCGCGTCATCAGTTAGTTTGTTTTTAATATTTCAATTTTAATTACGCAGTAAAAAGGGAGATACATGTAATTACGCTATAGAACAAAATTATGTTATGCCAAGTTATGGATATTCCCGCAGTGGGTACCAATTACATGACTTTTGTATTAACATTTATTTCTGCCAGTTAAGCCATATACAAAATATGTTGGTGTATTTTTTATTTTAATTTGATTCCTTTTTATAACAAGTAGCTCATATTTTTGTGCATGTTGATTTTGTTTATAATGGTGGTATATGAGTTTTTCAATCAAAAACATTTTTAGAACAGATAACCATGAACTTTTGATTTTACTTGATTGGAATAAATCTGGCAATGTAGTATAGATCAATAATACCCTGTAAAATAGAGTCGATTAGCACAAACAATTGTTTTTGTTGACATTTTATAGATTAGTTGTGCTTTTCTTAGTTAAATTTTACCGAGTAAGGATTGTCATAACTTGAACTAAAAGATACAGTAAGTAATTATTTTTCTAAGTAATCACATTGATGTGCTTAATGTCATAATTCATCTGCATTGGGCTTGGCTTTTTTCACTCCCAATCCTTTTTCATTTACGAAGTGGCTACGCTTACGAAGTTACGTCAAGCGCCTTCTATTATTATATCTATTGACGTAAGCCGGAAAAAAAAATACGAATTACGTCTTGATGTTACCGCTGCCACTGCGTAAACAAAAAGGGTTAGGGATAAGGTTAGGGTTAGGGACAGTGTTAGGGTGTGGAGAAATATCTATTGACGTAAGCCGGAAAAAAAAATACGAATTACGTCTTGACGTAAGCGTAGCCTGTCCGTTTCATTTAAATTCAGACTGAAGTTATTTTGTACCGTAGTTACATAATTTTCTTTGTGCATTGAATGTAATACGTTAAAACATAATCTGCAGAGCAATTATTTAATGCTTATATAATCGCACTCACTGTTGTTTTTTTCAATCACTGAATCAGGCATTTTTGAAAGGGAAACTTAATCTTAAAACAAGTAACATACTTTTCTCTTGTTTTGACAGAGATTATCATTTTACATGTTTGTGTTGACTTTATCTTCATGTCAGTCTAAAGGCTAAGAAATAGAGCCCACGAGATAAATGTTTCTTTTATTAATAATTGCAAAGGTTTTAATGAAAGTTAATTACCAGATGACAGATGTCGCAGAGTTCCCTGTTACTATTTTACTGTCGGTATACATTTGTCAAATTATTTACAAATTAGGTCCCAAAATCTGTCATAAAAGTGCAATCAGAATCATAAAAATTGTAATATTTAAAAATGTGTTGATACTTTTTTTTCTTGAGTTAAAGCAGGGGTGGGCAAATATTGTGAGGCCTGTATGCATGTTTATGTTCATATTTTAAAATGTAATGTGCATGTGTAATAAGACATGAATTTGAAATAAAATGACAAATGAAAGGTTATTATCTAAAATCCATATTTTCATGGGTTGTAAATTGTATCAAGTAGACAAAATATAGGCTATATCAGTATATGGGGCCCGCCAATAACAGTCAAGTTTTCTATGTGGCCCTCCGTAGAAAGAGTTTGCCACCCCTGAGTTAAAGCAATAATACTCATCTGTAAATACTTTGAAAGATGAGGCGATGAAGTTAGTATTAAAAAATAAAAATTATTGTCACATTTTAATTACTCAAATGATTTAAATATGACGAGTAATAAGAGAATTCTGACTTACCCAGCCTTAGATAACTATTTAGGACTGTGTGGGCTTAATGACAGACTTCATATCCAAAAAATAAAAAAAAAGGAATTGGTTCAGTTTTCAACAAAATGTTTTTTTTTTTACTGCATAGGGTTGGTGGAAAACCATTTAGATTTGCAATTAAGTACAGTGGATGAAGTGGCTGCTTATGGCCTTTGCTGTGTTATAAAAGATTTTCATGCTCAGTAATTTTCAGAAATGATGGAAAATAATTTTACAGATAAATTTAAAATATATTACCTATACTGTCACTATTTAATTAGTAGTTTGCAGTGAACAGTTGAAGTTATATATATTAGTATTCTGTACACATACCAAATAAAGAGTCAGAGATGAAAATGTGTGGCTGGAAAATAAAATTGGCATTAGTGTCTGTCCTTGTCTCCGTTTTGTTCTATGCGCATATAAGCCGACCCCCTGATTTCAGTATTGTATTTTATAGTTCTAAATTCAGCTTTTATGCTATATGGTAGTTGTTTGTTGTACTCATCGTTTTTTTGATTAATGACATTGAACTGATTAAAGGCAGATAAACTTGGGGCTCTGCAGGTAGCAGATTTCTAGAAGCAACTATGTTTAGAGTTGTGCTTTTGACTTGATAAAGTATGTCATGTCATGTTCTTTACTATGTTGAACGAACGTTTGAACACACATTTCAACGGATCAAAGCTGCTGTTACTAGTTTGAGCCTGACTACAACATCATTTCAGCTAAAATGCAGGCATATCCATTGCATTAATAAAACCCAATTGCTTCATTAGCCCTCTACTATATTTTATTATTCTGTCATAATCAGGGCTTATATAAAAAAAATTCTTTAAACTAGAATATTAGCGGCCAGCAGTCATTTCTTATAGGAGCCGGGAAGGAGCTGAAGTTTGCGGAACACTGAATCAGTATTTTAAATCAAGACTCATTGCTTGACACATGTGAACTCTTCCACCATAAAACATAATTATTATGAATTATTTAATAAAATTAACCTGCATGTATTAGTAATAACAAAAGTACATTTTTTAATCATATCTACTTGTGAATTATCTAGACCTTTTTTTTCTCATGTGTCATTTTTTAACTTAAAAAATGAGTGTTACTATTATTACTATATCATAATTTTTTTTTTTTTAATAAAGTAGTTGCATTTTTAAATTTGAGTAAAACAAAATAAATGTACTTTCTATTGAAGTGTGTGCTTCTAAAAGTTTTATAAGAGTTTGATTAGACTCGTGTTGTGGTTTTTATAAAAACGTTTAAATTTTGCGAATTGTAATATTTCAAAACATAATTTTTTAAAATTAAATACTGTGACAGGGAATGGTGAAAAGGGATATGGTGGGGGAGAAATATTGAAAAAAAAAGAATGGCTTAAAATGACTACCCATAACACACTTATTTTAAGAAAAATACTGATGAAAATTAAATTACAGCATTTGGGGTTGTTGATTTATTTTAACTTGCCTTAGATTGTAGAGAGGTTGCCCACTCTTGCTTCAGAACTTTATTATATATCTAAAACGTTTGTGTTCCTTAAGATCTTAACTATATATGTCTTTTATTTTTAATAGTCTTGTGATTTTTCTTGTTTCAGAGTACCGAAATCATGGGAAATGTTCAATTTCTAGGAATATTTTTTGTGGAATTTTAACATTTTTTAGAGTTGTAAGTAATTTTTTTTTTATTAGAATTACATTGGAATGTTGACATAACTTTTTTTTTTAGGGAGTGGCTTTCAGATAATATGAGTTAGAAAAAAATTATCAAGCATATACAAACAGAGATGAAAAACTGTTTTTAAAGTTGAAATAAAAATAGACAGTAAATGGGTGAAAATATTGGTATATTTCCTTTTTTTTTCCGTTCACCATGGCAGCTTTGACTGATATTATGGCTGTAGTAATAACAATTTAAACAAATGAATACGCTTTTTGTAACTCCTTTTTCATCACCCTTTTTTGTAGAAAAATGTTCAAATAAAATCTAGACTGGTTACAACTTTGGTCAAATCTCATGGAACATTTTTTTTTAAATCATTGTAATTCTTTCCTTATCTTTATTTCTTTCATTGTCATATAAATGAACATTTATGTTTTATGAATATATCACTGCTGTATTTTGGTATAGTCATTAGTTTATGAAAGACGGCATTGATTCTAAATATCCTTATATTTTTGGCTTTTTTTTTTTTCACTGGCTAAATAATGTTGAAGCCTCATTTGACATTTACATGCTGTTTGTGAATATGTATCACTTGTTTATTATTCAAAATTATTCTCATTCAGTTATTAGAAATTATATTGAATGGTAACAGGGAGGGGGGGGTTGTTTGCATGTAATTGTGGAGGAATACTTTAATCTCTATCACTAAACTTCATGCATTGAGTATCATCTTCCTGTATGCTCATACATGGGTTGCTAGTCATTATTTTACTTTTGCATTATATTTGTTTATTTTTAAACTCACCATTTTCCTTTTTGTATCTTAATGAATAGCAATAATTATTTTATGTGTTTATTTCAAGTACTACTGATGATAATAAAGAAAAATTACCCCCCCCCCCCCCCCCCCCCATCTTCCAGATATACCTCTGTATATTCCTCATTTAATTAAGCTACAAATTAAAAGCAACGATTTTACTGGGTGATGAAAATGGATACCTAATTTCTCTTGCACTTTTAAAAAATATAAGATAATATGAATGTACAAATTTTTATCCTTTTTATGATGCATATTAGCACTTAGTATCAGGCGGAAATTTTGTTGAAGGTGATATATTTCCTACATATTTGATTTTGAAATTGTCTTTAGTCATTTGCTGCATTACAAAAATCATAAGTAAATGCACTCATGTTTTGTCTGTTACATTTTCATTAGAAATATATTAAGAACAAAATCTGTGCATAAGGTCTCATACATTTTTTTTTTTGTTGTTTACAATTTTTAAAATATTAATAGTAAAATGAAAAGTAAATACTAATAAAAAAATTGGAGCATCATTCTACAGAAAGGAGTAAAACAAAATAACAGCATTTGATGTATTTATGTTTGTATGGCTGCACATGTGGACTGGACCATATTTCACATGGCTACTATGTTGTATTGAGTTATTGATGTGACAACTGTGAGTGTCTGTATTAAGTGGAGGGGAAGGGTTGGTGTTGGTGGCTAAGCTGCAGTTGTCCTGAACTATATATACTCTTGGTTTATGTGGATACTTAACAGCATGCAGCTATAGTGCAAGAGCTGTTTGTTATGGCTCAGTCTCCAGAGGATATGACGTTTTAAAAAATTACATGTTTTTGGTGTTGATTATATATATTTATATGAATTTATTTATAAAACCTACTTTAAAAAGTGAACTAGCATGTGTGAACTTGAATGGTATTGTATTTAATGTGTTTTTTTTAACTGGCTTTTTCCCCCCCTGGATATTGTTGTGTACATTGACAGAGTACAGAAGATGGTTTCACTTTTGTTGACTTTTATTGATTCCTACTGTTGTTGTTTTTTTGTTTTTTTTAACCTTGGTATATTCTTTTATTCACACAGCCTACACTTACCTACAATTCTCAATTCTTTAAATTCAACTGTGTGCTGTATTTTTCCGACTGTTCTCTGTTGCTAAAAGGAAAAAAAAAGACACTGTCGAGGGTGAAATAAAGTTTCATTTTGGGAATTAATTTTTTCCCCATACATCTCAATCAACACTCACATGTCACTTAGTTCTTTAGATATAATTATTATGATGAACACTTGATAACATAAGAGTTGCCAGTTGGGGTAAATTTATTTTTCATTATGTCTCTGCTGATGAGAGAGAGAACCCATTTTATGGTTATTCATCACTAAAACCACATTCTGGCAGAATTTCTAATCAGGAATTATAGTTTTTGTTTTGAAATCCATGTTTACATTCCTCTCACATCAAGTGCTTTTATATATATATATATTTTACAAGTGTATGTCAGTGGTGTGCTCCACCCACCACTTTGAATACGACTTATTATTATTATATTTATTTTAACTGTATCCATGTTCCTTGTTCAGTACACATCATAAAAACTGTGCAAATGATAAATTGCCAGTCTTCCTTCAGTCTATACCCTTCCCATTGTGCTCCTACGTGCCGAAATGCTTTTTATAAATCTAGAACAACTGTTGCCTTACCAACTGTTATAGATACTTGAATTTTCGTTTAATTTTAGAACACAGTTGAAACAGCCATTAGATAGTTTTTAGTTTTTTTTTATAAAACACCATTAATCTGGACTGAACTAAATATGCCATCTAGAAAAATAAATTGTTACTGCAAGTGGTTCTAGTGAAGTCTTAGTCTCCATTGCTGTTCTTTTACTGTTGGGGAACGGAGCATTTTAAAATATTGTTGATGTGTATTTCAAAGTTTTCTCTACACCTATAAAATGATTGACGAGCATATGATTATGTTTAAAAAAAAACAAAAAAAATATCATGAGCTTTTGTTAAGAAATTTCAGTCCCTTTTAATTTCTGATCCTCTTCAATAAAGAGTTTTAAAACTGTATTGGTTGAAAAATTCAGCATTTTTTTTTTCGGTCTTGAACATTAGGTCAATTTGATTTCTGATCCTGTTAGCAGAATTTCATTTTACAGAAAACTTTTTCCTATGATGTTGAAAGCTGATTGATAGATAGAGATAATGTCATTATAGTAATTTAAGGGACTCATCATTACATTTTATCTTTAGATTCATTATATTTTATGGCTTAACAAATTATTTGTTTAGATAATCATTTTCAAGTATGACTTTTAAAACATTCTTTATTTCTTTTAATTGAAAAAAACTTTGTCCTGTTTGTGTGTTGGCCGTGTGAAGACAAAAAAACTTTGTCCTATATTTTAGTAGTGATGTGCTTTATTACATTGTTTCATTAAGGTAATGTATCAGTTCAGTAGTGTGATAAGTTGTATTTTTGTGGGATGAGCCAGTGTTTAGATTCCTAATCAGAATGTGATAAAACACACTGGAGAGATATACAGGTGGCAGATGGATTAGTGGCCATTTTTAAGTGGACAAGGAGAAGTGTGGCCTTGCTAGTAAATCAACAGTGACTTAGGACACTTGTCTTCTTGCTGGACAGCAGTTAGTAGTTTTAACTTGACAGTGGTGTAAATAGCTACCTACATCTTGGCTGTCACTCTTGGCCCATGCTATTCTGGGTGACTGATGCACACCCAGGACTGGCCTTGACAATTTGTAGATGCTGGATGTACCCTCCTTTTATTTTCTGTACACAGTGGAAGGAAATATAACACACTTGTGAATATGTATAGGTGAGATATTTTGACTAAAAAAAACTGTTTGCTTGGTAGGCGGGATAATTCTATTTACCATTTGTCCATCCACAAGTATACATTTACTTCACTCTCTGTGGGAAAATTTATTTATTTGTAGGTACGAAAAATGAAGTATTTTCTTCTGACAAATATTTTGATGTCAAGTTTTTATTTATTTTTATGCATAATTTTTTTCTTTGCTTTAGATGGCTTGTTTCCTTCTTCCTTTCTCTCTTAATCTCTCTTTCTCTCTCTCACTCTCTGTGAATATATATATATATATATATATATATATATATATATAGCTATTCTTCTTTAGTATTCCTTTATGTTTACCAGTTTTGAATAGTACTTTCTGTTACAAAAGTGAGCTGATATGGTGAGTCATGGTGACATCTGTTGAGGCTTTTTATATTGAATTTTTGTTCATCAGGAGCATTAATCATGATAAGAGACTAGAACTAAGAGTGTTACACTCTCTTACCTGAAAGCTCATTGTTAAAATCAGCCCAATTGTTTTGCCTATATATCTATTTTTTTACTGTATATTGGCAATATTTTCTATGATTATTTGGGTTCTCACTATGTATTGTTATTTTTGTTGTTGTTGTAATTATTCATTATTGGGTTTCAATTTTTTCCCGGTTTTCTTAGGATTTCTAAATACACTACCTGGCTATAAATAATTTCAATAATAAAAAAAGCTTAATAATACGTATTGACCAATACAAGGGCCCAGGTATAATTTTGTTTTAAACAGATTAAAAAAAATTCTTTTATATAAATACGGTGGAGCAATCGGGTTTCAATATTTAATACAAATGTGCATTCAATTCTGAGTACTTTGTGATTATGTTTTTCTTGACTACACTGATCATTTTTGCCTGCCCAGAATACTAAACTTTTCTGTTTCCCAGTCTGTTTGCCAGGTTACACATTTTGTGTTAGTGGAAAGCATCTGTGCCCACTGAATTAATTATTCCTATACTAGGGATGACATGCATATTCTTTTGTCAATGTACAACTGTCATTATGTGTTGTTTTTTTTTTTAATTCTGTTTCAAACTGTTTCTGAAGTAATTGTCAAGTCCAGAAACATATTTTGGAAGATATTATAGTAAATGATTAGATAAGTAGTTGTTAGATAAATGATTTTCCCAGAAATGTCACATGGGCAGAAAATATATATATATATATATAATACAATGAAACTACTTAATAAGTTTTTTGTTCCCCCCCCCCCCCCCCCCCCCCCCCCCCCCCCCCCCCCCCCCCCCCCCCCCCCCCCCCCCCCCCCCCTCCCCCCCCCCTCCCTCCCCCCCCTCTCTCCCTCTCCCCTCCCTCCCCCCCTCCCTCTCCCCCCCTCTCCCCCTCCCTCCCTCCCCCCCCCCCCCCCTCCCCCCCCCCCCCCCCCCCCCCCCCCCCCCCCCCCCCCCCCCTCCCCCTCCCCCCCCCCCCCCCTCCCCCCCTCCCCCCCCCCCCCCCTCTCCCCCCCCCCCCCCCCCCCTTCCCCCCCCCCCCCCCCCCCCCCCCCCCCTCCCCCCCCTCCCCCCCCCCCCCCCCCCCCCCCCCCCCCCCCCCCCCCCCCCCCCCCCCCTCCCCCCCCCCCCCCCCCCCCCCCCCCCCCCCCCCCCTCCCCCCCCCCCCCCCCCCCCCCCCCCCGGTGGCCCATTTACAAATTTGCAACAATTTTCCACAAAAAAATTTGGTCTGTCACTTCTTTTTCATCTTATGAATGTGCGCTATTTAATTTTTCTTTTAAATTTACTAAATTATGATGTTTTAAGCCATTTTATTGTAATTGGACATTCTTGTTGGATTAATTTTTGACTTACTTAAAATGAAATGACATTGCCTAATTTTAAGGGGGGGGGGGTATTTTTTTTCAAGAACTCATTTCATATAGTTAACTTACATTTGACAATACAAATATTGATAATGATAACAAAGATATTATAGGAAGTTTTAAATCGATATTAAAAGTAAAAAAATGTATTCTGTAAATTTATATTTCAACTATGATTATCATTATATATGATGCTTTTACAAAACCTTGGTCTTTAATAATTTGTTTTTTTTCATATACAAATACCTTTCCAATCTAATATTCTTAACCTACCTTAGTTTAGTAAAAATTAAAAAGGGCTCAAGTATGAAAGGAGTGTCTTAGAGATAATGCTCAATAAAAATGCTCCCCAACCTGGCCTAAAACAGTTTGAACTAAAAGAAGGCAATTAAATTTACTTACTTTATATTACAAGTGTGGCCAAACGTGGCTCTTTGATAAGTTGTTTGTGGGTGTTATTTATCCATTTTTTTTTTTTTTGACCTCATGAGTGGCCAGCTCTGTTTATCGACTCAACATTTTGTTTGCCTTCCTTCTATTGTTTTAAGTTATTGATAGTAAATTGTGTTCAATTGTTTTTAAAAGAATAATTTTAAATACCAATTAGGATATTTCAAGAAAGATTAGATTTAAAATAATTCAATTTTTTTCACCAGACGAATGGATGATCGCAGAGTGGCTGACTACTTTGTAGTAGCTGGTCTTGACCCTAACAATCAGTCCCCTCTTGAGGAATTTTCTAATGAAGCCATTACTAAGCCAACCAGTCGGTTGGATCCAATCACAGACATAACCGTCATCAACAGGTTTGTTCACCTTTTTCTAGAGGTTCATCCATAATTTGTTTAATTTCTGTTGTCTTTTTTAACCTTCACTTTGTCTTTTAATCGTATTCATTTTCCTAGTAACCCACTTCATTACCTTTGTCCTTATCAAAATAATTTCACATTTGAATGCTCTTGGTATGAATGTTTGTAGTTTGTATTTATTTAAACTAGAATAAAATTGATGAATTGAATTGATGGTGGATTATATTTAGAAGTAAATTTGTAAACTTAACTTTACAGGAGTCTTGGTGAAAAAATCCCTAAAGGCTATGAATGTATTGAACAAACCCCAACTGGATATCCAGCCAATCTTAACCATGGAAGCTTGCGATGCCCTGATATGTTTATCTGCTATAGACGAGGAAGAGATAAACCACCTCTCAAAGACCTTGGGTTGGTTTTGAAATCTTATTGGATAAATGTAGCATTGTTTTTAATTTTTAAGAATAAAATACAGTTAGCCATTCATAAGTAGCCTTATATTAAAATTTTTACTTAGTTTAGCTAAACTCCCACAACACCCTTACAAACAGTAACCAAATCTGTTTACTATTTAATTTTTCTGAAAGAAATTTTAGTATTCTGTTTACATATATGTGTATACGTGTATTTTATTTATGCAGATACAATGTTGTTTTTTGTATGAGGAAAAATATTCTTTCTTTAAAAATATCTTAATTTACGATGTTATGATTTTGTTATTTTAACTTTTAGAAAATACACCATAAAGTTTCAGTAAAATAATATTACCTCTAGCTAAGAAAATTCATTGAATTGTCCTGATTTTTATATTATTTACTCTTGGTTTGTTCATAAATTTAGATTATTTGCTTTATTAATCCGCATTTAAATACAGTTTATCTCTGGTAGATTAATCACACCTCACTGGTATAAGTTTTCACAAAAGACTAGAAAAAAATTTATTTTTTTTTCCTCTTTCTAAAAGTTTATTTTTGAGGTAAATATATACATATATTTTTTAAATGTGACTTTTTTCTTCAGCATTCTTTATGAGGGAAAAGAACGTGTAATGGAGGGCTGTGAGGTTGTCAGCACAACAATGGAGGGCCATCCAGCAAATGTCAACAACAGTAACAGTAGCCGCACATATATAACCTTCAGGCGATCAGAGAAATCTGCACCAAGTGACACCCTGGTTGTTGTTGACATCTGCATAATTTTGGGAAACAGGGTAATAACAGGGTAGTTATTACAGACAGTGTTTCTGTAGTGAAGTATAAGAATGGGTTACTGATTTAAATTTATGATTTTACTTATTTTTCAAAATATTTCTACAGGGTGAGGAGCCACCTCTAACTTTTTTGAAAATATTGAAAAATTTAAATAAAGGAATGGTAAGTGAAGCGCCTGGCAGATTAATAGCCATAATTTGGTTTCTTATTATTTAATTTAAAAAAAAAAATTTGTTTGCACTTTGAACTGAATTTAAGTCTGAAACATTGCAGCTTATCTATCATAGACCTAGCATTGCCCCAAGGAAAAATTTGCAGGAATTGTTGTATAGCTCAGTACTAAATTTATGTCCCTAAATAAAAGCTTTTTTTTTTTGGATCTGCAGATGCATAAGCATATAATATGCATTCTGAAGTTAGTTTTTTTTTAGTCTGTATTTTTTAATGTTTTATATATACATTATCTTTAAAGGAAGCCAAATTTTAGTCATGAATTCAGTATTTAGTGAAATTGCTTTATTTCCTCAGCTTGGCTCTGATGTTTTTTTGTGTTACAAGAAGGCTATGGTTAAAAACAATGTTTTGGCTTACAAAGCATGTAAGTTGTTTATCTATTTATTTTCATACCATTTCTAAATCATTTCAGTCATTTAGCAATGAAATATTTATAACAATTTA
This sequence comes from Bulinus truncatus, assembly GCA_021962125.1. Classification (NCBI taxonomy): domain Eukaryota; kingdom Metazoa; phylum Mollusca; class Gastropoda; family Planorbidae; genus Bulinus; species Bulinus truncatus. The sequence continues at coordinate 112,458 of JAGDYQ010000431.1, read as the reverse complement.
ATACCAGAAAATGGATAGTGGGAGGGGGGGGTCAGGCATAGTCGATACTTGTCATGAATTGTCCAGTATATAAGGCTGAGAAATGTTAACTGTAGCACATTTAAATTTACAATGTTCTTGTGAAGATTAAATTTGATTATTTACTGATTTTTTTTTTGTTTACATTATAGTAATCTCGTTTTCTATCTTTTGTCATGCCAGATTTCATTGTTATTACATGTATTTTTTTTATGTTTAAGTCATTCATTGTATCAACATGCAGCTTTATATTAATAAAAAATAAAACGGGGCATAAATTAAACAAATGTTTTATGCACTTAGTATTAATTTATTAGTTTATTTTTTTTAGAAAGAAGAAAAAAATTTCAGAATGTAAGCTGATAAGGAATATTAAAATTTGTATACCAGAGTAAGTTTAAATTAAATATAAACCTATTTTGAGGCTTTCGTGTTTTAATATGATTCAGTAACTTTAACTTCTTTCCACAGCTATACTTGGGAGGTATCCTTTGGAAGACTACAGTGATTTCCCATTACCTACTTCAGTGCCTATGTTTTGTTTGCCGATGGGGGCCACAATAGAGTGCTGGGCAGCTGATGCACAGCATCCAGTGCCCAGTTTTTCAACATTTATACTAACAGGAGCGGGAGGAGAAAAGGTACTTATTTATTTTTTATTCAATACTCAACAGTAGAAAAACTATTTTCATTGGTTAGCATGCCCACCACCTTTTTGAGATGACTATTAGATTTTGTCATATTGATAAAATCTTTGCATCATCACTTTTCTTGTATCCTTTGCATCATCTCTTTTCTTGTATTTTCTGTCTTGGAGTGCTTAAGTCTTGTTTATTTTTATACCTTGTGATGACAACATTTTTCCCTTTATCGATTTATTATGTATTAACAGGTTTATGGAGCAGCTGTAAGTTTTTATGAAGAATACAGAGAAGAAGCTCTGACTGATCAGCAGATGCGCTCCTTGGGATTGAAGAATCGTCAAATTCGACAACAGTTTAGCATCCAGAAGACAGTCCATGTGAGGAAGTCTATTTCCCTGCTCTCTCACTGGCCTTTCTTTGATGCATTCAAGAAATTCCTGTCACAGCTCTACAAGATTTCTATCACTGGTCCTCACACTGTTCCCATGGAGAGGCATATCTCACATTTCATGTTCGATGTGCCTTACCCTTCGCCTGAGAGGCCAAGAATACTGGTTCAGCTCACCCATGATTCTTTGTCATTGTGCATGCCAGAAGACTCACCGTTGCCCCAAAGGTTCCAATTAATCAATTGATTTATTATTTTTTTTTGTTGATGAAATAATGTTACTGCAGTAGTATATTTTAGCACAGTTATTCCATTGAATTTTTTCTTTGTTTTATTTTTTTTTTAACACAGATATTTTAATATAAATATATTTTAAAATTATATGATCATACAGTGGTGCATCGTTCATCACTTTGCTGAGGAACTTAGGCCCCGAGCTGACCATGAACCTTTTGTTGTTTGTTTTGTTGGAAAATAAGATATTGCTGCATTCACTACGTCCCACAGTGCTCACGGAGGTGGCTGAGGCAGTTTCTACTGTAAGTGAATCCCATGTGTTGTTGGTTCACAATGCTTGCCATATCATTGGAGTTGTGTTATACCATCTGAAGCATATTTCATGAAACTGAATGGGTATTTTGCAAACTGCATCCCATTCTTCTGATTATTTGCTACCATATATATTGATAGATATCAGATTAATACACAGTAAAGTCTGGAAAATATCTGGCTCCCTTACAATCCAGCCTGATTTTAAAAAAAAAAAAACTGCTATATTGTCTTACTGGGTCATTACAATTGGGCATCTTTTTAAAATGTAACAATGTCACTCTTGACACTTCAAGTAGTACCTTTCCCAGGTGCAGGATCAATTAACAGTAAAGTAAGTTAAAATAATTTTATAGGATTAATTTTTTTTTTCATCCTCCCACATTAGACAGGGCTAATAAAAGTCTAATGAATTTAATGAAAATGGTAAAATGGATAATTTGAAATATGAAATATTTTACCATTGGTGAGTGACACTAGCATGAAATATTTTACCGTTGATGAGTGAAAAGAACAAAATATTTTACCATTGATGAGTCCCTAGCATTGTATTACTTTGTTTATGTTTTTTTTTCAGATGATATTCCCATTCCATTGGCAGTGCCCTTACATACCTCTCTGTCCTCTGGGCCTCTCTGATGTCCTCAACGCCCCTTGTCCATTTATTGTTGGTAAGTTTATCTGATATGTTGGGTCTCCCACTCATTTTTTTTTTCCACACCAAAAAAAAAACAACAAAAAGCTGATTACATATGCAGTCAACTCTAGTAACAAAATGTTTGTTGTGTACAGATGTATGGGTAAAAAATGAACTCTTATATTGATAGGTGTTGACTCTCGCTACTTTGACCTGTATGATCCACCACCAGATGTCATTTGTGTTGACTTGGACACCAGCAGGATCTCTCCGTATGTGAATGTTAATTCTAGACATACAGATTTATAACCTAATGTTGATTTTTTTTTTTCAAATCCTTTTTTAAAATATTCTACTAACTGTTGTAAATTTCTTGAACAGGCCAGAAGATAAAAAGTCATACAGCTACAAATTTCTACCAAAGGTAAGACTCATGGAGCAGAGACTCCTGCTTAATGTAGTCATGCTAAACATGTTTTTTTTTCTTCAATGCTATAATTTATCATTAATAAATGAATTTCTTTAAAAAAAAATGAAATATATATATATGGTAAAACTTAAAGCATTTGTCAATATCTTACTGCTGTTGTATCTCCTGAGATGTCTCAGTGTACAAACAATATATTTAACATTCATTTATGTAAATCGTATATGCTGTTAGCCTAATTATTTCTATAAATATATACATTTTATGTGTGTTTGTGCCTATGTATGTAGCATAAAAACATCAATGAATATTTCATTAAGATTTATGACCTGCAACAATCACGCCTCGTCCCTGGATTCAAAATAGTATTTATTGCACATTTCTCCTGTCTTTTATTGGAACCCGTAGTGATAAGCAGGGTCTATTTATAATTATATCATATACTTTTTTCCTCCCAGAAACCAACACGTGTGTTGCAAGAATGTTTACTGCGGCTGTATGACAAAGTCAGTAGTCTGAACATAAATAAACTTAACGATGAAGTCTCACTAGAGATGACACACTTTGATATTGATTTTAAAAGGAAAAAGAGAGATGTGAGTTATCCTGTTTTTTTTTTAAACCAACTTAGTTCATTGTTTCAGCATCATATACCTCAAAAAAAGAAAACCTGATCAAAAAAAAAATTTGTTACTTACAATCAGATGCAGATAGAGCTGGCCATCCAAGAAGTTTTCCTCAGATTTACTGCCAGTTTATTGAAAGATTATAAAAACTTTTTGAACCCAATAACCAAGCAACCAAACAGCCGTACAACAGATGCTTCATCACTGTTTGATATGCAAGGTTGGTTGGAGATATTTCTTTTTTAAATCTTGATCTTTTTTTAAGTATGATTTTGCTGTGTACACTTGCATTCTACTGTAAGTTAAGTGATATTTGTCAATCAAATAATTTTTAATCTTCCTCATTTTTTTAAAACTTTAATTGTCTATATCCCCTTTGTTCAGGTTTTATTAAGAGCAGGGACAAAGCTAACATCAAATTCTATACACAGATGATGCGAACACAAATGTTTTTTCGTTTCATTGAGGAGAGGTCTTTTGTTTCTGACAAGGATGTCAGTTTGGCTTTTTTTGATGAATGCACAGAAAAGGTGAGAAGTCTTTCACTGCGTTTAAATCTGGCCCATTACCTTTTTTTTTGTTTTTTTTTAAGCATTGCTGTTAAAAATTTTAAAAGTACACATGATGATTTCTTAAAATATTTGCAGGTGGATGAATCAAGGGAGGAACCTAAGCTAATTGAGATTGACAATAGCCAAATGAGGTAAGGTTGTTTTTATTGTAATGATTTTATCATTCTTAATTTGATAAAACTGTTGTTGAAGTAATGAAATTTGACTGGCAGAAAAATGTTTTAAAAAATGTATAAAAAATGCTATCAAAATACTTTTTTTTTATTCTAGAGTCAGGAATTTATGTATTATAATGATATGTTTGTTTATATATGCATTTTTTTTTCCTGCAGTGAAAGGACTGTGTTCATCATGCCACCAGAACCAGTTGGTCTACCTGAAGGACTTAAGTATGGGTGAGTGAACACTGTGATTTAAATGTTTTGATTGACACATTTCATAGCTATTGAGGCTTAAAGCTAGTTTACTCATGTGCTATATATAGCACACTGAAGTACTGACCCTGTATTTTTCTTGTTATGCTTTAGCTACAATGGGTTCCCAGAACTCAAGCAAGAACTGTTTCTGACTAAGAGAAAAGAGGTGTTGACTGTGCCCAACAAACTGCTTTGTCCTAATAGCCCTCTCGCCCGAAGAACTAAACAGGAAATCAAGTCGGCCCAAAAGGTAATGGTTGCCATTCAGCACTGGGACCTGTCGTTTTAGTTAGTCCACTAAATCTGAACATCGTCCGTTACTGAACTTGATTCCAAAACTGGAAACTTATGGTGTACATATCTGTTTCCTGAATCCGACATATTTTTTCAAACATATTTTTACAGTTAATACATTTTATTTTAACACTTTGAACTGTGATAATGGCAGGTGATTGGCTATTGTCCCGTTTCTGTGCTGTGACAGACAATCAAATCAGTTATAACTAAAATCACCAATAGAAATGAAAATCAGTTTATTAACTGGTTTTCGGAACTAGGGAGACTACTAAAAAATTTATTCTTTCCATTTGAAGATTGTTCTGCATGTAAACAGAAATATTTTACTTTTTTTTAAAAATCATGGTCTCCAAAGGCATACATTTTTTAGGTGTGACTTAAGATTTGAAAACACTAGACTTTGTGAGCAATAAACCCATGTCACATAGAAAGACTTTCTTGGAAGATAAAGAGACTATAACAAGCTCTTGTAGCTTTAATAACAAATAATTTTTTCACTTTTATAAAATTCCATTGAATGAAAGTTGAAAACATGTGGTAATATTTTGTTTGAGTTAGTGTGCCTGTAGAGTGTGTTTTAATTGGTTAATGAAAAAATAAAATTAAAATATTTTTTCTTATCCTAATATTATATAACTATGTTTATTCCTTTGGAAAACATCTTTATCTACAAATTTCTCATGTACATTTAGTTGATTAGAGCAAAACCTTAGGTTTGGTGAGCTGTTAATGCTAAAGATGAAAAAAATTATCAAAACTACTCACCTTCAAATGATCAGGGCCAACTCCCACTATGCACAATCCTGATTTTTTTTTATATATAACATGATTCCTTGGCCAAAGTACTTTTAGAAAATGTACACATATAAAGAATAATTGTTTCAGTAGTTTTTCATGTCTAATTTTCCAAAATAGTCGTCCACACCACAGAAATGTGCTCTTCACAGTTCTAGGGTTAATAATTACATGAATGGATACAGAATCATGTCAACTCTACGTCTTATGATCCTGGTCTGTAAGGCTTCATAAGGGGGATTTTTTTTATGAATGGCAAAAAAGAAATGGTATAAAAAAAGACAATAAAATCACTTAAGACGGAAGAAAAAAACATACAGTTAGCAAAAAAATAGTGGCTAAATCACACAGCATGGTTTCACTCCCACTTAGATCAAAAACAAAAGTAAACACAAACAACATACTGGGTGCTTAATCTAAATTTATCTTTCAGATTGTGCTTTTATCACCAATCATTTCTCATTCTGGGGTGAATAGATTCAGAAGATGTTTGTATTTTTGTACTAATGTATTATGTTTTGTCAGAAATCTCAGTTTACTGAACATTTAAACTTCATGTCTTGCAGGTTGCTTTGCAGCAAGTTGGAAATCCAAAGACATGGGCAAAGTAAGTAAAAAAAACTTTAAAAAAAAACTCCCAAATATTTTTTCTTAACCAGGAGCTACTTTCGCTCTATTGAACCACAGTTCAGTTCCTCACACCCCATGATCTAATCATGAACATATCACTTTATTGTTATGTTAGCACCATTTTGTTTCAGGTGTCTTCTGAGTTACTGTTACAGTTTGTGGTTTGTTGTTTTCCCTTCATTTGTCCAAAATCATCCCAAAAAAATGGAGGCTTTGAAAATTGGCTGTGCTGTGATGAGGAAAATGCAGGAAGCCAAATTAAGTACAGTGGACGAGGTTTGTTTTTTTAATATGCGTTTTTTTTATTTTATTAGGTTGAAGCTCAGGGTACTGAGCAATATCAAGGGAGCTTGGATGAGAGGCCGCCTTAGAAAGAATTGGATTGCAAACATTAAAGAAAGGACTAGCCATAACTTAGTGTCTTGAATCAAAATAATGCGACAGAGAAGAATGGTGGGGCCTGCCAGTGATAGTGTCCTTAAAACATGCCGATGGACAAATGAATAAAGATTGATGCTACTGTAGATAGTCACCCATAAGTCAAAAAATTTATGCCTTGAAATTCACTGAAAAAAACAGGGTCGACTTATCTGTGGGCCACACAATATTCCATAGAATTTGGTAACGACATTGTACACTCTACACCGCTACCAGGGCAATGGCGGAAACCAGAAATATAGACTCAACATTCATTTGGCACAGCGTTTAGCAGCTCTTTATTAAATTTGCATTGAATTGTTTCTGTACCCAAAGCATATCTACTTTTCTAATTGCATCTAGACTTCTAATCTAAATGAGGCAAAGTGGCTGGATAGATAATTTGGTAGTGCTTGCAATGCGATCGTGAGGGTTGGAATCCGGTCATTCCGTGCTTATCGGTTGGTGCCTAGTGCATGAAGATAAAGCACATTGACAAATGCAAATTTAAATGAAATTACGGTAAAAGTCCAGTGGTATAATTATGAAATTTAAAGAATATGATAGTTGTCAAGTTTTACCCTCGACTTATGCGCGGGTCATAACCAATTTTGTTATTGTTGGCTTTAAAATACTCTCGACCTTTCTGTGAGATCAACTTATACGCGAGTAACTGCAGTAAATGTTTTTTAATTTTTTGGATGCATTAATATAAGTTGAAAGACTTGAACAACAGCTTACCTGTGTATTTTATTGAGTTGGTTAGTTCATGCTAAGATTACTAGAGTTGAAGCTAATGATAATAAGACTCAAAGCATGTTATGAGTAGAATCATGCATATGAGCATGAGGCTAGGCCAAATAATAAAAGGAAGCACCAGCCGTGTATAAAGAAGGGGATTAAAAAAAAAATCATCTTGTGCCCTGCATCATGAAATAATTTTGGCCTAAAATTTTTTTACTAAAAATGTAATTTTGTGCATGTGAATTACATTTGCTGACGCAGATTTTTTTCAGATCAAAAGCTTTTTTTTTTTTTTATTCCCTTTTATCGGATATACTAAAACAAAAACTCTTGCAAATTTCAGCTTTGCTATCGTGTGCTGATGCAGCTTGCTGGTCAGTACAACAAACCTGGTATGGCTGTTCAGGTGTTCTCACAAATGAAGAAGCACGGTGTGCATCCTAATGCCATAACTTATGGTTACTACAATAAGGTCAGTTTGGTTACATTTTCTCGTCTTTTAGCTTTTACAATACGGTCAGTTTGGCTACATTTTCTCTTCTTTTAGTTTTTACCTAATTTTGCCTTAAAATGCAGTTCATTTTTATCCCTTTAATTTCCAATGCCGCCAATAGCTTTGCTATTGAGTAATTTTTTACATGTTTTTGATTAAATGTGTCCAAATGAGTATCTTTCAAGAAATAACTGAGAATGAATCAAAAGAAACGTAAAAAAATACATGTAATAATAAATGTGACTTTCGTATTGCTTTGTCCCATATTTTTTTCTATTTACATGTCACTGGTCAATAAACATGTTCTATATATTAAAAGATTTTTTTAAAACTTATTCTCTTCTTCGTCTGTAAGTTTTGAAAGTTATATTTTTAATTTTTTTTTTAGTAATGATGATTTAAATTTTGAAAAGCATATAATATTGATGAAGCTATTTCCCCATACCTTGATTTTCAGAAAGGTACAAGAGCTGGTAATTTGAGGTTTAATAGGATGGACGTTATATCATTGATTTGGTTATTATTATGTAGAGATAATCCTAACTTTATCATCACTTTAACTCTTAATCGACGGCAGGTTTTTGGCATTTTTTTATTACCAAACAGGTGTCCTTACATTTTGGACTATATTGTCTGTTTCCTTTATAGCCCATATATGTGTGATATATCATTTTTTTTCTTTCCTAGAATAGGCTTTAAAACTGTGCAGCTTTTTTTTTGTGAAAATGAATTTTGATAATATTTAAAAAAAATGAATTTAACAAAACAAAATTATTTTTTTTTTAAAGTGTACAAACAGCAATAAGACAAAAAAACAAGTATTAAAAACAAAAACATTTTTTCAGACATTTTATTAATCTACATATATTTCTGAAATGAAATATTCAGTTATCAATCAATTTCTTCAAAAAAAAAATGTTTGGTGACTTTTTTTTCAAATATGCATATTTTCCTTTAATTATTCACATAAAAAAATTTAATTTTAAGAAAAACGCAAAAAATGTAGAAAAAAAAGTTTTTTTTTATTAAAAAAGACATAATGCACAGTGTGTTTTTTGCACTGCCCCTCACTTTTTTGACAAAATGTAAAAAAAGTGAGGGGTTTGGCCTTATGCGCGCCTGTGTCGTGAGGCTACCTTGTGTTTTTTCTTGAAAAAAAATGTTTTTTGGTCAGTTTTGAATGTTTTTATATTTTTTTTTTGATTTAGCGAGTGTTAGTTTCATTTTTGTCACTAGATTTAAGTTCTTTTTCCACTAAATAATGAGAATCTGAGTCCATTTTAATGTAGTCAAAGTGACTGACAAAACGTAAACAAATCAAAATGGAGTTCGGTGCCGGTCAACTGATAGTGTTATTTTATTTGCGAGAAATTGTAGTTAAATAAAAAATAAATAAATATTTTTTATTAGAAAGTATTTAGCATGCATTTTTTTAATAAAAATATTACATTTGTAATAAAAAAATATTTAAAAAAATAATATTTTTCATGGTTTGACTTTATGGATCACCAGAGTCACATTTTACTGTATGCCGTTTGTTGGGAGTTAAAAAAGAAATTTTTTTTTATTTTATAGGTAATGCTTGAGGCCAAATGGCCATCCCCTCAATCTAAAGGTCGCCTCAGATGGCTGCGCATCCGTAATGTTATTATAGGCGTTGCCCAGTTTCGTAGAGCCATACGACGTCGCAGCCTGTCACTTTATTCCAACTCTGGCAGTGAGTTTGATCAGATAAGTCACACCAGTGCTGAAAGTTACATGGGGGATGCATCAGGTCAACCTAAATCAGATGTGGTGAAATCTGACTCTGTTGTGCCGTCTGTACGAGACACTGATCACACGTCGGAGGATTCTCTTCATAAAAATAGTGGCAGCTTGGATGAAAGAATGAGCACAGGTAAGTAGGCTAAAGGTCTTTGCTGTTTTGAACACTTTATCTATATTTTCATATACATGCTGAAATTGTAAGTTGAGTTAAACTGATAATTAGCAGAAAATAATTTTAGTCAGGATATTTGTTTACCAGGGATTTTTGGCTTAAATATACAATTTATGTTTCTGTAGATTTTTCTACTGCTTACCATTAATATTCATAAAACCACAAGGACATTTAAAGTTTACTTTTTCATTTCGTCAATTCCTACGGAAACAAAAGCTTTACTTTATTTTTAAAAAATTAAAAGATTAACCTGAAAAAAAAACACAAATAATTTAAAGTGATATTTGAAAATCGCCAATGCTGTGCAACTGCTTTATCTTGAAAAATATTTTTCAGATTAAAAATTTTAGTTAAATATAGCACAGTAGTTTTCTTTTTTTTTTTCTTCTAAATTCTGGAATCATTTGTTAATGTGTTGTTCAGGTGGTGTATCTGACCGGGGCTATAACTCTATGACCCAAGAAGATGTCAAAAGATTGTCGCAGATAGTCATTGCAGTGAATGATAATGTTATGTCTAGTTCACCAGTCAACAGTGAAATTAGATCAAAGCTAGACTCATGGAACCCTCTCAGTCTATTAGCTGGAAGTAACCAGAAGCCTAATAAAGTTAAAAAAGGTAGAAAATTGTTTTTCCTGAGCAATAATGATACAGAGAGCTGTATGGTAATGGGGGTTTGCAGGTTATCCCCTAGGCTGGAACTACCATTCATGCAGAGTACATGGTGTTGGTTTTTAACTTGCGGGATTTCTTGTGGGGGTGGGTTTGAATTAAGCAGGAATTCCACGTGGAGGAAAAACACCAATCCTTAGATCCTATGTGACCACAAGCACAAAACAAGAAACTCCTTCTGACATCATGATGTGATCCCAAGTGTTTTTGGTCAGGAAACTATTGGTAGATTTGTGACCAGGTCAACAAAGAATGTATTAAACTTAAGCTCATTAGGTATTTAGCTACCTTACACTTCGGTTCAGATTTTAGTAATCATAGTACATTATAATATTATTCTTGGTGTATGTGTCATATTGCTAGTTAATGATATATTCCTGTAAATAAACCTAGATGACTTAAAAGTTGTATTTTTTCTCTGGAGTTATTCATCTTACAAATGTAGTTTGGAGTGTTATATACTGAATTTTACAGACACAGATAATAGTATCTTGTTCACATCACAACAGGATTAAAGCTTAGTAGCCAGAGCAGTTGGTAAAAGTAATGTGTGGCAATATTCCAAACTGTTGTGTTTAGACTTAAGTTGGTGCATCATTTACATGTGGGTTTGAACAGAATTGGAGGGGGCGAGTTGGGATAGATAAAATTGACTACCTTGTGCAGCTCTCTATATTAATACACGTATAAGCATGAAATATAAGGCATTTAAATTTTTCAGTGAAAATAACAATTCTAAATTCATTTTGCTCTAAGGAAGTTTTTCACCCTGTTGCTAAATTTAAAGGTACCCATTGTTGTTGTGTTTTTTTTCCAGAGGTTCACATTGTGGATGAGAAGAGCAAGCATACTAGTCACAGGCCTCGTGTGGGTAGCATAGTGAAACGCTCCTTTAGCTCAGTGCATCCAGACCATAGGGACGACTTTGAAATGCTCAAAGGCTCTTTAAGTATGCTAACCTTGTTTCAATGGCATATGTTATAATTCTACGAGTCGTTCATTAGTGGGAGTAGCTTTTAAAGAAAATGAATAGATGTTATATTTATAATTTAAAAGTTGAATATTTTCACTAAAAAAAATTTTTTTTTCCATTTTTTTTTTCAATAGGCTTGTGCATCCATGAAAATTACCTTAAAAAGCTTTTATGCTTCCTTCTTTTCCTCACTTATCATCATCTTAGAAGCTTATTCAATAAGATGTTTGAATAGACATAGATTCTAGGCAGAATACTTTAATACCAAATTAGAAACATTAAGTTCAGTGGGGTATGGACATGAAACGTTATACTATTAGAAACATGGAGACACTTGTTCAATGTTATAGAGGAAACACGGCTGACCATCTCCACAGCAGATAATATCTGCGGGGAAAGATTTTGCTATGGCAGAATACATTATACAGAGTAGAAACATGGTGTTTAGGTGGAATTGGGTCATGAAAATAATACAAGTATGGGTTTGAAGATTAAAAGTCATATTTTATTGCAAAATTTCTACCATGGCATTGGAAACATACTAGTTCCAAAAAGATAATCTTCGTTTTTCGGTTCATCTAAAGGAAAACAAAAAAAGATGAAATATAAAAACATATCAAAATTGACTTGTCATCCATTGGAAACATAGACTTGCAATTATTACTGTTGTGTATTAACTGTATTCACTGATACTGGTTTATTTGCCTCATTTATTTTTTTGTGTTCACAGTAAACAATTCTTGTGGGCTGGTCATGCTGAGTAAAGCTTGTCTGGAGAAAAGTTCATGTTTGCCTGAAACTGACCTGCGTCTGCAAGTTGAAGAGGCCAAGAGGCGGCGCCACCGCAGTGCTGGTGATACTCATGCTAAGCCTTCACGTTCAATGAGTTTATTCGCCAGTTGGAGGCCTCCCCATCCCGCCATCGTTCCTGGTCAGGATTCTGATGGTGCAGTAAAACTACGGCTAAATTTTTCTGATTTAATAAAGAAAGAAGAGGATAATACTTGTTTGGTTTCACTCGCCTCTAAAGACAATAACCTTCAAATATCTGAATCTTTAAACAATGAGACAGACAGTTCTTTAGTGCAATCTATCAAAGACAGTAACGTTCATTCAGTAGCAGGTAACTTAAATCCACTCAGTAGTAGTCCACCAGTTACTGGTGAGTCAAATTCTCCTAGTCCGTATTTACCTGGTTGTGTAGCCTTGGAAGAAAGTCCAACAATAGGAAAAGTTGTAGAGTCTTCTAGTCATCCGTCTTGTGACCATGAATTGGTTGTCCAGCAGACCACCGTTGATAAGAGTTCATTGGCACTGAAGGATTCAGTTTCTCTTTCCACAAACAGCAATATATCTAACAGTGGCGGCTCAGAAGCTACTACTTCACAGACTGCTGAAGACAACACTGTACATAATGGACCTGTCGATAATGCCACAGCTAGCCGTCGAGAAATCCGAAGGTCTGTATCTATACCTGAAGACAGACTTAGTGGTCAATTCAATGAACCTACAATTAAGCAGTCTTTAAGTGAAACTGGTCACACATTAAACTCACCAGCAGCTAGTAAAGCAACAGAGCCGAGACTTTCGGTGAAGCCAATATCAGAAGATTCTCAGTCAGTTAACTCATTGACAGACACAAAGAAAGAAAAGGCATCTGACTTTATGTTCAAGCGGACCCACAGCTTGAAAAAAACTAATGAGGCTATTGGCAGTTTCCTCAAGTTTGCCTCCAAGGCAGCATTCACAAAACTCAATGAACTGAAAAATACTATTGCGACCCCAATAAAAAATGGATCGTTGGGGTCACTGGGATCATTGACCCACTCTGTGGAAGAGCTTGACGCTAACGATGGAAGCAGTACAAGTGGGACCATCAGAGAACGCCTCCGCCACGGAGGCAGTCAAGATCTATTGAGTCACAGTGAAGAGAGTGATGTGACCGATGACACGGACAAAAGAATGTCCGGTTTGTCCTTTGGTAAGTCTTTTGACTCATGATATAAACTTGTCAACTCTCAACTGGAAAGCATTTATGTTTTTGTTCTTTTGCCCTTTATGTCAAGTTTTATATTGGAGTGAGCCTGACTTGTTATTCAGTTAGTGTCAAAATAAAATTGTGACTGAAGTTTCGTTCAAAACTTTTGTTTGGTTAGGGCAAATTTGGTGAATCTTTAAACAAAGTTTGAATCATTTCCAGATAAAACAAGTTTACGTCACTTGTTTATTCTTAAACAATTTACAACATGCTTAACAACACTTGTAATAAAATGAAGTAAGAGTTTGATTTAACATTTAATAAATCACATCTTTACTTTTGTGTTCATTTTAAAATTACACATGAATTATTTTCTGCTGATACCCAGTTGTTGTTGTTTTCTCCAAAACCATTCATGTTTATATTAAGAATAATCACAATCGAAATATTCAATTTAAATCACATTTTTAAAAAAAATAATGCAATTATTAAAAAAAAGGTTTAATAATAAACCTACGTTAATGAAATGTAATTTCTGCCACCAGAGAGTGCACCGTCACCTTCATACCTAGAAGACTATACTAAAAATAGGGATCTGCCAACCAGTAACACTGGGTCTTCATTGGAAAAACTAACTGATGATTTGATTAAGGTAATTTAATAGTGTTGTCTGGCGTGTTTCATGAATAAATCTTTTATTAGATCATTTTTGTAGCTCATAACTTTCTCTCTGCTTGACCTTGTCAACTAACTTTTTGGTAAAAGATTTAAAAAGTCATTGAATTTTTAATCATCAGCTTTTTTTTTCCCAATGAAAGAAAAATTTTTGTGTCTTTATTCAGGTGGCAATGGAGGTTGAAATGAGCTCATGTTCTCGATGCACAAAGTGTAATCGTCTGATATATGATGAAGAGATTATGGCTGGATGGTCTGCAGAAGACTCCAACCTTAATACTAGGTATACATTTTTTTTTATACTCACTGCACTAAACATATGTATGTGATAATTGCCCAAACTATGTAATCTGAAAAATTATATTAGAATTTAAGGAAAAAAATCTCCATACATCATTTATATTCTTTCTATTTTTTCATAACATAGTTGTCCGTATTGTCATGCCAAGTTTGTTCCACATCTTCAGATTTATATTAAGGTATGTAAAATGTCATTTTATTTAACTCATAATAATCATTTATGTTTTTTGATGCATTTAAGAATGTTCAAATATATTTGTTCTGTCGAACAATTTCTTTTTAATTTATCTCTTATGTATTTATTATGTAGCGGTGGGCATAGACTGTAGCAAATGACTTATAAAGTATAACCTGCTTTTATCAGCATTATTAAACGTTTACTTATAATGCTAAGTACTGCTTTGGTTGTAGTACACTCCTGGACATTTTACTAGTTATGGAGCTTGAGAGAGTAGATGCTGAATTGCATTTTTGTAGAATATAAGCAATATAGTGTGATTCTTGTTTTATTCTTTAATGTTTCTCATATGTTCCCTACATTTTTTTTACCTTTAGGACTGGAGGGAAGACAGCCAATTAGTGACGAACAGTGAGCAGTCCTACCCGACACAGGAAAAACTATTAGCCAGTACTGATCTGCCTGATGGGGCACTACTGTCCACAGCAGCCCAGTCCAATTCTCCATCTAATCAGGACGATGTGCAGAGCTCGTTGGAGCGTGGAGAGATGCCTCTAACCTTTGAAGAGGCTGCTGAAACAATTAGGCGTAGATGCACTAGTGAATGTTTGCCAGATCGTGGTCCATTTGGGTCAAGCCTCGACAGCCCTACTCACTTATTTCAACGGTCACCGCTGAGCTTGTCTATTGAGGAAGAGAATGAGCAAGGGGTTCCAGGGTCCGACAAGACAGCCATTAAAAAGGACTTTATGTCGAGGTGAGAATAATAAGTAGATACCCTTAACATTTATTTCAGAAGCGAGACTGCTTCTTTGGTGTAATGCTTACTGCATCTGTTTGCCTATTGATTTTTATTTCTGGGTTGGAAGTCTGAAATTCTTTTGGCTTACCAATGAGTCTAACTGGCAAAATACAATGCCTTGGCTAGAATTTAGGCTTTCCTTTCCTGCATTTGGTCTTCTTGATGATTTAAGCTTCAGCCATGGAGCTGGCTTCATGGTCATGTGGAAATGTATAACTGTAATAATAACAAAACTTTTCCAACAGATTTAAGATGAAGAAATATCATCTCTCCCTATTTTCAATAAAATGTAAATATTCTTTAACAGATCAGCTTCATCCTCTGAACCCATTGTATTGCCGTATTTGAGTCCCCTTGTTCTGCGTAAAGAAGTGGAGTTTGTTCTGGATCATGAGAGTAACATGTGTCTTGCTGCTGACAGCTTTGTTGAGGAACACCCAATCATTTTCTGGAATTTGGTGAGCTTTGCTTTTTAAAACAAATGATTTTACTCCTTTACTTGATAATGCTAGAAAAATATTTTCAAACAACTTTGAAAATGAATCAATTTAGATGATATGTTAATAGCTTCTGATTTTTTCATACACTTGCATTTATTTATCTTGTAATTATTTTCTCCAACAGGTTTGGTTTTTCCGTCGAATTGAAGTACCAACCCACTTGACAGGTTTTCTATTAACCTCTAAAGCTTTCAATGCCAACAAAACTGAAGTAAGTTATAAAAGAAAAATGCAGAAAAATTTATACCCTGGCGTTACTTGTGGAGACAGTGCCACATGACACATGAAAAATTTCTAATGCTTATAACCTGACATCATTGGAAGGATTGGTCTTAATAGGGTTCAGAAATCAGCGCAAATTTATGCCAACTAATGTGTAGGAAAAATCATTTCATTTTACCAGTTGCCGCTTTCAACTTAATTGGGATCAATTCTTAAAACAGTAAATTTTTTTTCTCATTGATAAAAACCCTAACAGCGGTTTATGAAAATAAAATTATGAATCTTTGTGTGTTTGGGATTGTGTCTGAACACTGATTTATTATGAGACCTGTATTACTACCTTAAATCCACAGCTGAATGTATCACATTCAGTAGTATCTAATTGTAACTGCGTTTGATTTATAGGCTATTTATTCAGGTATCATTTAGCTCAAGGAAAGAGCTTAAAATATAAATGGCAAAATAAAAACATGTACAGAGTGAATATATATAAGTGCACTCTTTTTTTTAGTCTTATACTTCTGCACACTTTAATTAACAGGTATCCAGAAGTTCACATTTACAGATATCGAGACTACTGCTGTTTTTGCTTGGCAGTAAATTCCTTGAAAAAGGAATCATTGGTCATTTTGTTGTTATTCATTATGGTTTCATTATGCCTAGTCCTTTTGATTACAACTGATCTTCTGTTATTTCAGACCTCAACTAAAAACAAAGGCAACTTCACTAGTCGTAACATCTTGATACGGCCACAGTGGGATAATGTTAGGATACATGATGAAATTGGATTGCCAATGTACATAGCATGGAGAGCAGGTATATTTCCTGTAAAAGAAAAAAAAATTTGTAATGTCCGGATGATTAAATAAAATGTAAAACCGTTTCCTCACCGTGAAATTCCTTAATTATTGTTTACTTCATTAGAGTATTATAGCTGTGTTGGCTAGATGACTAGTTTATTTTACTGTTTTTTGTAGGTCACAAGTCAACAGTTGTTGATGCCTTAGTCATTGAATCTGATTGCTTCAGTCGACCGTAAGTCTAATACAAAGCATTCCATTACAAAGATTGGCACGGGTTGGCCCTTAGTCCTTAAAAAGATATCTCTCAGCTTAGCTAAGAAAGATGTTATTTATGCTTGTAATGTTTTTGCCTCCAGTGTTATTGTTATTTATTTAATACTTAAATAACAAAAAAAAGTCACAGCTACTTGAGAATACATGTACATGCATATCACTAAATGAGCACACATTCTACATTTTGAAACAAGACTAATAAGAATAAAAACTATTACTCATGGTAAGTGTCATTTATAATAAATTTATGAATAAATTGAATGTTTTTTTTTGGTTTGTTGTGTGATGTTATATAATTATCAAAATCAGTTATAGTAACATTTTCAAGTTTAAAATTGGATAAAATAACTAAAGAAATGATGGCAAAAAAACAAAGATAAAAACATGACTAAAAAATTTAAAGAAATAACTAGATATACCCATTTTTTTTTTCTTATATTATGATTGAATTTAGTTTTTAGTCCGATGAAAGTACTCAGATTGAGGTTTTAAATTTGTTAAGCAAGTTATATTAATCAACCCTTTATGAACATGAAGTTGTTTCAGACATGTCTTGAGTTGAGCTGTTGTTTGTTTACAGGATAATGTGGCAGATAGTTTCTGCAATACAGCGTAACGATGTATTGAGCGCAATCAGAACAGTGGTCAGTGCGCGTAAAAAAATCTCTTCAAGGAAAAGACGCTTCCGCAGCATGTACAGGGAGATTCTGTTTTTGTCTTTTGCCGAGTGTGGCAGGGAAAATATAGACCATGGTATGAATATATACTGTATATTTTCATTAGGCTCTTTTTCTCTCTAGTATTTTTTTCAACTAGTATTCAACAAGGCATATTTTATACTGTGGGTTTGTTGTTATCCAGCTCATTGCTATTAACTAGTTCAAGTTATCTTTTGACCCTTTTAGGCTCAGAAAAGATTATCATATTGGGCTGAATTCAAATTGACATTTATGCTATTTTTTTAAAAGCTCTAAATTCAAATTCCTTTCTTTTCAAACTGACTAAACTTAAATGAATTTTTTTTTTTTTTGGAGGTCATACAATTATTATGTGTCCCAGATTCTTGTACATTGTCCAATTATATTTTATGCAACTATAAGTAAGTTCACATACCACTTGAGATATTTGTTTCACTAGTTTGTGAAGTATTTAAAAAAAAAAAATTTGATTGGTTATCAACACAGTTAACCCAGTGACATCTGTCTAATGATGAGGTTTAATTTCGGTTAATTTATTTATATATATATATATATATTTATATTTTTTTGTAAAATATATATAACGGGACAATTTTCTTTTTGTATCTTTCACCTTAACCAAGGCAACAGCCATTTTAGAGGTGTACTTTGTAAGCTGATGCCTACTAGCGCAAGTCGACTGCATAGTGACCTTGTTGTTTGACATTACTAGATGTTGTAACCTTGCAATATGCCAATTAAACTAATCATGACCTATGTATTAGAGAGATGTTTTTTGTTTATTGATTTATTTTTTTTTATCAGACTTTTCTCAGTGTCAAAATATTGGAAATATGGGAAATAAATGTCAGATTTATAATTGCCAGCTAAATAAATTAATTAGCATAAACTTTTATTATTTAGCCACCTTCAGATTGTTTTTATGTTGTTTTTTTTCTTGTTTTTAGATGCATTTGACAGAGAATATAGCCTTGCCTTTGAGGATAAGCTTCAACGGCCAGAAGTCCAACGACTCCAGCTGGACGATCACCCAAAGGCCAGTAGCGTTCAGTGGTGTAGAAAAGCATTTGGTGAATTGGAGGTGTAAACTTAAAAAGATGAATCAAACATCCATTTTAGTGCAGGATTTTTTGAAGCTTATATATACATTCACCTTAAAATGTTTTTTTAAAATGTATTCCTGTTATGTAAAAAGAGATCACTGATATATGGTAGATTGTAGTGCAATCTTGCAGTTGTAAATATGTTCACTCAAAAACTGCTTTGATGTGTTCAAAAATTTTCTATTTTTGACACAGGTGTTGGTCTTTTTTTTTTTGCATTTTTGTAGACTATAAGCAATACAATATTTTGTCAACACATTCTTCACAAACCCCCATAGACTGTTCAGCTCAGAAATAGTTATGTTTGTAGTAGTTACGTTGGATTCTTGATGTCTGTCTGTGTATAGTCAAAAATAGCAAAAATCAAATATTAAAATTAGGCACAGATAAAATATTTGGTATGGCGCTTGTTTTGAAAAGCACTCTTCTCGAGTCATCATTGACTGAAATTTAGAAAGATATTTTTGAATCTTGCGATGAGATTAATAAAAAAAAATTATCATTTAGAGATTAATAGGATGTGAATTTTGACACCTGGTCTAGTTTAAGACAGCCTATATGGTTGTCAGTATTATTAAAAAATTTGGATATGCCATTACATCATCTATGAAACATTTTTTTGTTAAGATTATTACCCCACCTACTTGCTATAATGAGAATGCAACATGTACACATTTATTTTCCATACGTCACCCTTGATATTGAATAGCCTTACTTTGTAATACACATGTATTATTATTTGATCCCTTTGTTTGTGCCTCTGGTCAGTATGGTATTTTGGTTGTTGTTGTTTTATTATATATTTATACATGTATTCATTTAGAGACAGCAAATATCTTTGGCTTGTTTATCATACAGTTTTCTCAAAAGGCCAATGCCTGATGATACATTTTGTTTAAGCATAGCACTCGCTGCTACACTCGCTGCTAACTGAAGCCTTTTTTTTTTTCATTTTAGAATCCACTTTATGGACATTAATACAATAAAATATTCTTGTTAGGTTTCCTAACATTTAATAATTCATCTTGAAGCATAAACAAGCCAGTCGGTAGATTTATTCAAAACTTCATTATAAGTCCAAGATTGTCTTCTATATTCCAACGCAACACTTACTGTACAGATGGGGAAATGAGGCTAAAGCTGCGGCAACTTCTTGTAATAAAATAAACACGTCAGTAGATTTTACTCTCAGTGACTGTAGCAGTATTTGCTAGATATCATTAATTGGCTTATAACTTCAAGATATGTGTAGATACTTTTGATATTTAGTATGGTAACTTACATCATTTTAATGCAAAGTCCATGCTTGTCCGCCAGCTAAATCTGAGTTACTTTTTAAATTTCCTTCAAGTTTAAATGTCAGTTTATCCCTATGACATTTTTTTGTGTTGGGAGTTTGATAAGCTCTGATATATTTCCTATATACATACTGCTATTTCCTTTTTAACTTTTGTTATTTTTGAGGATGTTCATGCGGTTTGCTCAATAAAAACATTTTTTTTACACAATTTCATTTTCATCTATTGCATAGATCGTAATACTGTTGACAATATTTCTGATTCAGAAGAATAATACGTTTGTTTATTTTTGGTATTTAACCATTTCAGCGCCATTTTTATGAGTATAAAAAAAAAAACGACATAACAGATGGTGACTGAGTCTTTCATTTTGTTGTTGTCAGATTTTGTATTGAAGATTGTTTTTTTTTCTTTTCCTGCTCTATTTTTGTAAAGGCTGTTAGAACCATTTTATATTCAAATGTGTGTATTATTGGTTGTTGTCTGCATCGGTTTCAGTTCATACACAGAGCTCATATGTTTTTCTCCATGAGAATTTTTTTTTTTTATATTTCTCATGGATCTAACAAAGTGAAATAATATTTCTGTTGACATTATAAAATATTGTAAAAAAAATAAAAAATAAATCAAGATTTAAAAATTGATACATATATTTATAAGATATGAACATTTTCTCACCAATCATCCATAAATATGTGTGAAGTAACAGTGGGGTATGTGTGCAGTCCGTTTTTAAAGTCTTATAAATATTTTTTTTTGTAAGAATGTGAATCTTCCATCTAAGAAAATAAAATACATCATTCAAGAATTAACTCATGCCATCGCAATGTCATAAAATTATCTCCCTACTCATATTGTCAACTTTTGAAACCGTGAAACAAAATTTCATGTTCAGTTTGTGATAATTGTATGCTATTGTAGTATTTTTTTTTTTCAATTGATAATAAATTCTTTTTGAAACACTTTACCTTTATGTCTTTTTTATATTATTTTTGAGGGAGATTACTTTCTATTAGAAAGTCAATATAAATAATTAAAATCTTCTGAGATAAACATTTCAGTGTAAATTTTTGAAAAATATTTCAAATAATAAAAATTCAATATGTCAATTTACATAATTATTTATTTTGTTAAAAATTACTCATGTGTATATGATTTATTAACAGTTACAATGTTATAAATTATAATAATAGATACATTTTATAAATAGTCTGCTAATCAATTATACACGAAAAGGATAATAGTTAAACATCAGAACTCAACCTTCTCAACTACTACACCCAAGTTGACCAACCACTCAATGTTTTGTGCTGTACTTGATGAAAAAATTCAGTAATACAGGTCGCTCTGTTTACAGGACAATTCAATTTTAATAAGAAATATTTGTGCAATTTAGATCATAAAAAAAAAAAAAAACAAATGGAATTAGTCAGTCTGATGCTTCACGAGTCATCAAAGCATCACTATAACATTTCAGATAAAATATTCAGCAGCATGGCAGACTTGACAGATATAGTGTCTCAATTCAACACTAACAACAGATAAGATCTATTCATTTTCGTTGGATATGGATAATTTTGTATGTAACTGTTTCAAATAATATCTTGTTCTTATAAAATGTAACACACTTATTTACTAAGTTAGCAAAGGTGAAAATCAAAGATATAAAAAGTAGAGCTGCTGTTCGATTAAAAATTTTAATCGAAATTAACGCATAATTAAAAAAATTATCGCAAATTAACGCATATTTAATCGAAAAAATACTTTATTTATTAATTGTAACATTTTTTAATTCCATCAACATGTCACTTTAAAATAATAACAACGTGTTATTTTTTCGCACTTACTTGGCCTAAGCAATAAAGTATTAAACATGTGTGTGTATGTGTGACGTCTTTGACAAGCCAGACCTTGAAATGTTCCACTCATTTTTGGCGCGAGCAAGTAAGCATCCTTGTTCATTTGTTCTCAGTCTCACGTGTGGGTCGCGACTTGTTATAAAGTGTGTCGTCAACAGGAAAGAAAGAACAGAAGATGAAAAATGAAAGCCGACCGATAATATCAAAGAGTGTCATTTTACACAATATTGGCAGATGACGTCACTTACCAACCACAAGTTACATTGTTTCAAAGCCATGACACTTGTTAATCAAACTATAACACGTGCAGATGTTCATTCATTGCATCATTCAGGGTCATAAGTTTGAATTAATAAATGACAATCCTATTGTTTCAAGGTCATATAGCTGCTATGATTTATGTAAACGTGACACTCGGTTTTTTTTTCTTCCTTTTTTTTTTAAATCTCGTCTGATCTGGTTATAGAATTGGGTTATTAACTGATTTTTTTATTTCATCTGCAGCTCTGAAATAACACCATTTGGGTAAAATTTTACGCATTTAGGTGTTTGTGTTAAAAAAAATGTAATCGCATATTTTTAACGCATTAATTACGCTTTAATTGCAATAAATCAACAGCCATATATAAAATTTGACTCAGTATCACAATAATTCTGAAAAATACAACCACTGTCTCGGGTACAGATGTATTAGCAAGATGTTATACTATCAAAATACGATACAAAATTATGCGCAAAAAAAAGGATGATACAAAATTTCTAGCATCTCGTTATTTTGATCTAATAATAAACGGGTTCATTATACCTTCAACAATATACTACACTATAGTACCTCCACCAATACACCACAGTATATAATGTAAACTAGTGAATGAAAGTTTTCTCTTTTTACATCG
Source organism: Bulinus truncatus (assembly GCA_021962125.1). Lineage (NCBI taxonomy): Eukaryota > Metazoa > Mollusca > Gastropoda > Planorbidae > Bulinus > Bulinus truncatus. The sequence continues at coordinate 89,636 of JAGDYQ010000431.1, read as the reverse complement.
ACCGGGAAGGGAGCACATCGACCGGGAAGGGAGCAGGAGTTTACTTGTCGAAGGGCTAAATAACCAAAACATCTTCATCATATATTACAGTGGGGCTTCAGTCGACATACCTGGGGGTGAGGGTATGTGCGAATTGCGGCAGGTTGGGTGTGATAGATCTACTTAATAAGTGGACGGAACTTAAACTTCAAATGGTGAAATTCTGTTATTTATCGTTTTGGTGAACTTTCCGCATTTGGTCAAATTAACGCATTTAAGTGTTGCGTTAAAAATTTTAATCGCAAATTTTTTTTGACGCGTTAATCGCAAAATAACGCAGTTTAATCAGCAGCCCTAATAAAAAGGAATCTACATTTAAACAAAACAAAAAACACTGCTAATGGGAAATAAAATGAGACAGGAGGTTTGTAAAATACTGTTAGCAATCTACTTCTAACTAAATCTAACTAAAAAAAAAATGATGATTTTTTTATCACTAAAATATTTATATCTGCAAAATATGAACCATCTGAAACTTTGTATTTGGTTGTATAGTTTCTTAATATTGTAATTATTCAAATCAACTTTAATCAGATAACTTATCTAAAATTGGAGGAGGGGGGGGATAAAGACCATATTCAAGGTAAAAACTATTATTTTTTAATAAACAATATTCTAATGTCAAACTGATAAAAATCTACATGACATTACATTTTACCTTTAATGAATGATAAATAAGAATTTTTTTTTTTTTGCAAAGGCACATAGTTCTTAAATACATACACCCATGCACAACAACTTAAAACATATTGTGTAAAATTAAGATAAAAGCCTACATTAAATATGAGATGCATGTCATGAGAAGGCAGACACTTTAAAGGATAGTGAACAATCTCTTGATTTGTTTCCAACATAGAATTTACTTTGTTCGTGATCTTCAACGCAGTGCTAGCACATTAGAAAACCTGATTGTGAGAGATAATGTGGACTAGATCACACAAAAAAAAAAAAACAGCCTGATTTTATAAAAAATGAAATGGAAATGACTACAATGGAAAGAAATTGCAGTATATTTCAACATTGGCTTTGGGATAGCTCCTAAAAAATCTATGAAAGTTCTTGTAAATATTCGCTAGGTGAATCTTTGCCTTAATTAGATAAAAAAATTCTAAGGTTATTCCTTGGACAAACAGGAAGTGGAACATCCTATGAAAAAGCTGGCTTCTTAGCTTACTTACTTTATATCTTAATTGTGATACATGTATAACTAAGCCTGCAATGACAAATTTAAATATGGAAAAGTGAAGATGAAAAGTCATATCTCTGACAATCAGGGGGATTCTATGATACAATTTGTTATTATAAAAAAGTTCAATAATTCACTAAGACTTGTATATGAAGATGCATTATAAAAGGATGCAAAAAAAAAAATATTTCAAGCTAGAAAAATCTGGCTTAAAAATAAAAAATATGATTTACTCCTAAAACATCTTTTTGATTGTATGCTAAACATTTCCTGGGCAAATGTACTTAATGAAAGTTCAAAATTTTACAGCTGGGAGAAAAGCCAATAAAAAAACTGCTGCAGCTTATAATCATTTATATATAATGTCCATCTGTATTATGAAACACTATTATGATGGGCACATGATAAAAAAAAATAACGAATCAACACTGTGATTATGATTGCAAGTATTTTGTGATCATTCTGGGGATCAAAGTTTTTTTTTTTAACATAATCTAATTCAAATATTCCCAAATAATAAAAAAAAATTACTAGTGTCATTGGGGATTGTGTCATTGGGGATACTGTCATTGGGGATTGTGTCATTGGGGATACTATCATTGGGGATTGTGTCTTTGGGGATTGTGTCATTGGGAATACTGTCATTGGGGATTGTGTCATTAGGGATACTATCATTGAGGATTGTGTCATTTGGGGATACTATCATTGGGAGATTATGTCTTTGGGGATTGTGTCAATGGGGATACTATCATTGGGGATTTGTGTCATTAGGGATACTATAATTGGGGATTGTGTCATTGGGGATTGTATCATTGGGGACTTTATGTCTTTGGGGATACTATCATATAAATTAGACTGAAAATGATTTGGCGAAAAGTTTAAAAAGTGTTTAATTCAATAACAATGCAAAAACACAAAAAAAAATAATACCAGCTAGCAATGTGAACTCTACTGATTGACTTCATTATATCCAGGATAAACTCTTTAGTAATAAAATAAAGTACAAAAATGTGACAAAAATATTTTAGAATGTATGAAAAAAAAAAAAAAAGAAATGACTACACACAAAAAAATAAGAGCCCAGCTTGATTTGATCATCAAAATTCATTTCATCCCAGTATTTGATTTCGGAGCCGAATTAGTTAACATTATAACAAAAAAAATATTCACATATTATACTATTCATTTCAAAATTAGTCAAAATTCAAATTAATAAATGAGGTCATTATTTAAACAAAAAATAGAGACTTCAAGGCAAGGGAGAAACGTGAAATGTCTTGAAAAACATCATTTGGTGCCAGAATGTTAGTTCTGAGAGCAGGAATGTGTTAGAGACTCACCAAGCAACATTTATACACCTTTCAAAATCAGAAACACAAATGCTAAATACACACAAAAAAAAAACACAGCATTTCTGAAAATTTTGAAGACTGCTTCATGTGTCAACATACTCACAGATTTAGGTGGGAAAAATTCTGATAAAAAAAAATGTAAACAGTCTAGCTTTAAATAAAGCCAATGATTATTATGGTCAGCTATTATTTGAATGATGAAACTCAGTTAAAACAGATGGTATTAAAAAATTTCAATACAAGATAGAATATGTGTATTAAAAAAAAAAATTTTAAATGATGAAAACAAACAAAAAAAAACGGAATAGAAAACGTGACTGACATGTATTCCACCATAACACCATAATTGTATCACAAGATGAAATTATTTTATCCTACTTTATTACAATTAAAAAAAAAAAATTAAAATAAGGGCAAATAAACAAGACATTGCTGTTTTTGTGAAGCCAGCACACCAACACTACTAGTAAGCACATCATCATACATGCAGTATTCAATCTTGCAGAAACACGTGAGCCCTTTTCTTTGTGAATATATGTAGATACATGTTTGTTGCATTTGAATCTACAGAAATATCATGCGATTTAACCATTTCATTAATAAAGTGGCTAAACTAAGAATCTGTTGACAGCAGCACAAACTTTAAGTCTTCTGACCAAAACTCTCTTTTAGATTTTCCAAGGGTCGCTGTAAACTGAATTAGAGAGGAATGTTTCTTGTTCCCTTGAATTTTTTTTTCTTATCAATAATGCTTAGCCCTTGAGGATTCAACCTACTGTAAAATGAGTTCATGCCCCTCGCCAGGTGAGTCAAAAAAGATTCTATCCATCCTTCGACATTTGGACAGACCCACCGGCTGGAGGGGGGGTCCACCAGCATGCAGCAGTTATTGGTGAGCTGGGCATCAGCAAGCAGTGACCGGACAGTCTTCAGTAAAACTCAGAGTCAGAGCTCGGCAATGATCCAGAATGATCTTTCTGATCTTGAGCCCCCATGATGCTCACTGTGAGTGAATCCGGTCCATCCATCAACTTAGTGACACCTTAATGAAACAACAGCAGAAACTTTGTTTACAAAAAAAAAGTTGTTCGGCAAATAATAATGATTAACTTCATATTTAGAAACAAATTAAAGAGGCTGGTGACAAATGAAATGTTTAAAATAAAAAGGCCTTGAGTAGAAAATAACTTACCAAAAGCAGGAGATGATGCCATAAACCTTGAAGTTTTAGGTATAATATGGTTGGAAGTAGTGGCAAAAGGCATATGGGCAAGAATGATGGCCAGACAATCAGCAATTTTAGCTGTTGGAGCACACGCCAATGCTGGGGTATAGCCTGGGATAGAATTAATATATATATGTATATATACATGTATATATCATAAAAAAATATTAAAGACACTGGATAAAATAATTTTTAAACTGGGCAAAAAAACTGATGAAAAAAGTCACTTTAATAACCACAGGAGCTTTTACCATTTTCATCCAAGGCTAAAACACTGCCTCCTTTGGCTATCAGATCCTGGACAACTGGAACTAAACCATTCCTGGCCGCTATGTGCAGTGGCCTGCATCAAATAATTTAAGTACAAGGAATTAAAAATTAAATTTAATGGATAACATTACAATGGAAAGAGATAATCATGGCAAAAACCTATAACAGTAAATGCATTGTCGTAATATAATAGATTATCTTTTTAAACAAAAACAACTAATAAAAGATAAATAAACATCTTATAAGGTTAACAGTGATACTTACGTTCTTAATTCTGAATTGGCCATGTTTATTGTCACAGAATCATCAATCTTATCTAGAAGTAACAATGCTATGTCTTCACGACTCTACATTAAAGTAAAAGAAAAAAGAAGTATTATCAGGTTTATTCAATAGGTAAGCAGAAACGTTAATCAACACACGGCAACTAAAAGTTAGCCACTATTCCATTACAGGATAAAATACTTATTTATAAGTCTCTTTCACTGATATTGGTCTGAGTTTAATTTGGTAGGCTCTGCCCACCACAGCTCCAATGAAGTCATTCCTCCATCCTGTTGTTGTTTTAATCTGAGTTCTACGTGTACATGTCATTTTACCTTAGTGTACATGTCATTTTTACCTTAGTGCACATGTCATTTTTATCTTACATGTACATGTCATTTTTACCTTAGTGTACATGTCATTTTTACCTTAGCGCAAATGTCATTTTTATCTTACATGTACATGTCATTTTTACCTTAGTGTACATGTCATTTTTACCTTAGTGCACATGTCATTTTTATCTTACATGTACATGTCATTTTTACCTTAGTGTACATGTCATTTTTACCTTAGTGCACATGCCATTTTTATCTTACATGTACATGTCATTTTTACCTTAGTGTACATGTCATTTTTACCTTAGTGCACATGTCATTTTTATCTTACATGTACATGTCATTTTGGTAAAAAATGGCGTGTACTACTGCCCACAACGGAGAGCATGCGTTTTATTTGGGCAGCTGTGCCATCAGTCTAGCTTTTGGCCTTGCAGAATGCAGATCCATGTTGTAGTTTGTTTCTAGACAGTAGTTATTGTACCCCTCCTGAGTTCACCGTTATATGCCAGTTCATGTTCATGGAGTTATATTAAAGAATTAAATTTTATTATTGTTACTTTCAACCGGAGTCGACTTCATATATTAATGTTGTCCACTGTTGTTGGTACATGTACTACAAGTTAATAAAAAGTGCCTTTGCAATATTATTTGGCACGTCTAACTTCGGACCCTTTGATTTTAAAACTTCAAGTAAACAACACGAGAGAGTTTAGCAAGACTTATCTAAAAATAGCTTCTTTACACGTACAGAATAGCAGATTGCTTCAAGAAGATTCCTTGTTACTAGTATATAACTTGTTTACAAGTTGTGTTGATTTGTTTAAGAAATAGCTGCACAACTGAACACTACATGGCTATGTGTTAGTGTAGTCAGATCTTTAGAAAAGCTGTCATGTTAGAGGGGAATTAGAGCAGCCTATATAAGCTCATGCACATTGAGCTGAAGTGTGAGTTTACATCTTATAGAATGTAAGTCTCATTCAATTGCTATGCATGTATTGAGTTGATAATATTGATGTGGAGTCGAGCGTGATTCAATAAATTGTATGCACTGTACCAAACACTTGTGCTCCTTATTTGGACGTCAAAGGAGAGAAGTGTGAAATGATGCATTTACTGCAGTACTTCAGACCTTAAGTTACTCAACCGGTGCAGCCAGCACTTTAAGTGGGGCTGAGCCGAAATAATCAATCAAAAACATACGCTTCCAAGCCTATATAACTGATAAGCTGATGAGGGCATTCCCTCTACCGCAGCTCTGTAGACAAACCATTTTCCAATAGTGTTCATGAGACAAAAAGATTTGAACCAATCAGATGTATTTGTTTAGTGTCATCAATAAAGAAGACCCAGTACAGAGTACTAAACTAACAATGTCTGGTACAAAAACACCACCACTAAAAAACTAATCTGACAAGAAAATGTCTATACTTTCAAGCCAGTTGAAATATACTGCAGGCTGATATTTTTGTTTTATGTAACAACCCACACAATTTTCTATTGTTGCTAACAGATTGAGGTCAAGAGGGTTCAAGATTCCTTAGTCAACTTTGAGTTCTGGATTTGATTTCCGATGAGAACCATAATTTTTTTTTCAATTGTGGCAAAAGTTTTCCTGTGGTGCCTCCATGGAAAAAGAGCTATTGGCTACGGAGGAGATGAAAGAAGGGAATTACAAAACCATTTGTGTTCTGTATTTCTAAGATATGATCACATCTTTTCTGGGACTTAACAAAAAAAAAAGTTCATAAGTGACTTACATGAAAGCAAGCGTGGTGCAAGACAGTGTTTCCATCATTGTCTGACTTGGTTAGATCTGCGCCATATTCCAACAGTAACTCTGAAATAATAGACAGAAAGATTTACACAATTTCATTAAATGCCATCAATTTTTTTTTTTTAACAATGTGAATTGTTAGACATTAAAGATTTCTGAAAAATTACAGGTGAAGAGAAACATTTCAGATGAAAAATATGTATTCACGGATTACCTTCTTAATTAGTGTCAAGAAATAACATTTCAAAAGCTAAGCACGGCTGCTAAGTAGATTGCTCTTAGTAGTAAAAGAATCACTTAAAATGAGGCATTACAATTTCTATCAAGTTAGACGCTGCCTTACTGAGTGTAAAAGTGCCTATGGCTATCATGCCTACTCACCAACAGCAGCAACATGGCCATTGGCAGCAGCATACATGATTGGCGTTTTCCCTGAGTTGTCTCTGATACTGACATTGGCTTTATGGTTCAACAACAATTGCATAGATTCACCCTGATCAGAGTAAGCGGCAGCATGTAGAGGGGTTCTCCCTTTCCTATCTTGCAAATTAACAATTCCATCTCCTAATGTATCTAGCAACAAATCTGTACAACTATCATTACCATTTATCCTGAAATAAAAAAAAAAGTTAAATAAATAAACTTTTTAATTCAAAACAAAAAAAGGGGTTAACATATAAAAAAAACTGTGACTTAGCTAAACAGTCTTAATCTGCTTTTTCTAAACACACTTTCTCCCGATTCCCTGTAGATTCTGTAGTTTGATGCATTTCAATGATGTACCCATCCTCCCGCCCCCCCCCCTTTTTTTTTTTTCCAAAATATTCTTTTATAGTTCAGGGGGTGTGGCCATGCATTAGGTTGATGAGGAAAGCATTGATTTTTGTATACAGTAAAACTACTTTATGTATAGGAGCACCATAGTCAATTGATAAAGGCTAAAAATGAGAAAAAGTCATGAAATAATAAAAAAAATAGGGAGCCCCACAATCCTAAACAAAGGGCCACATGTGGCACTAGTAGTGGCATTTGGCCACTATTGGTGCAGAGAGTTATTGCATGACTTTAAAATTTTTTTTTTGCTAAGCCTGAGGTCAGATGCTTAAGAACAAAAATTCCTATTTAAACTGCGAGATGGGGTGTGAGTACTCACACAGCACAGTGGAGAGGGGAAAAAGGATTGCCGGTAAATTTTTTCATTGATTCATGCTCTAACAAAGTTTCAACACAACTGTCATGACCTGAAAAATAAAAAAATAACTTGTATATTATCTGTCATGTCAGTGTCATGGATATATCTTGTATATTATCTGTCATGTCAGTGTCATGGATATATCTTGTATATTATCTGTCATGTCAGTGTCATGGATATATCTTGTATATTATCTGTCATGTCAGTGTCATGGATATAACTGGTATATTATCTGTCATGTCAGTGTCATGGATATAACTGGTATATTATCTGTCATGTCAGTGTCATGGATATAACTGGTATATTACCTGTTTATTCTCAGTTTAACGGTTTAAAAAAAAAATGCCCACAGATAATAAAGTCTGACTAAATAACCAACAACATCTTCATTATTGAATACAATTTTCATGTAGGTACATCATGTACTTTGTAAAGGGCTTATGAAAACTGATCACTGGGCATCTCTCTCTCTGAACTCTCTCAGTGATAACTGCGGGGCTGAGACTTAGTCTCTTAGAGCCCGTGAGATCAGACTTGCTGTGTCTCTCAACATCTGGAGACTGCCATAGAGCCCGATGGCCAGAAAGCTTCCGGACTGGTCCACCCTGTGGTCCGCCGGCACTCAAAAAGCAAATGATCTACGGTTTCCTACACCTCCCTGCAGTGCCTGCAAAGGGTGTCGACATTGGGTCTCAACCTCCCAAAGTACGCGCCAATAGGACAGTGCCCAGTACGGAACTGGGCAGTTAGCGCCTGCTCGACTCTCCTAAGCTTCCACCATGGGTCAGTTTTGGACGGCCGCTCCAGAAACTTACGGGCATTTCTTCCGTTCACCCCATTGTCCCAGCTCGAGAACCACTTCGATTGTCCAAAGAGACAGATCTTGGCACTGGGCATCAGCGATTGCTGTTTTTTTGTTCAAGAACAATTTGTGGCCACGCAGAATAAATTCTGAATATTGAACTGCAAATTCTTTTAAGTTTACTAGATATTTGAATTTCTACTTATGCAAAACATGTCTAATGAAAAAGTTGTTGGATTTGTCCTAAAGCTAATATTAGGTTCTATAAGCATCACATTTTTGAAGTATAAAAGCTGTTATGTCGTGTATTAGTTGGCAGACCGGTGACATTAGACTGATAGATGAGCCTGTTAGGCTATGTGGGAGTTCGACGGCTAAAGGGATACATGGAAATGACTGCACAGCGTGTGTCGGTTGAGGGAGTATAAAAGGGGGACAGTGACTGGGTGGGTGTACAAACAGTTTTTAGACTGCACTAGGTTGATGATAACTGGTGGTGTAGACGTGGTAGCTTTCATTTCCGGAGACTTGTTTTATTGTGTGATACCTGTATAGTTATATCTTTCCATCATGGACTGTGGTGACATTAAACTTATTTATTTATGCAAGTAGGTGTTATTTTCTTCATTATGAACATTGTCCAATGTTTTTCTTGTGACTAAGTATCTGAGAACTGGTGGTATAAGGAAGTCCTTAAGATCTTGTACACAACAGTTGGAAGTCATCAGTCATTCACCAGAATTTTTTCTGATGTTTATTTGTAAATGTATTAAAAAAAAACAACTTACCATTATAACAGCTGTAATGAAGAGGTGTATACCATCTACGAACAACTTACCATTATAACAGCTGTAATGAAGAGGTGTATACCCTCTACGAACAACTTACCATTATAACAGCTGTAATGAAGAGGTGTACTTACCTTTATAACAGCTGTATGAAGAGGTGTACTTACCATTATAACAGCTGTAATGAAGAGGTGTATACCCTCTACGGTCTTCCAATCTATCAATGGGACCAGCCTGAAAAGGTGAATGCATTATTGTTTAAGTGGAAAAATTTTGAAAAGCATTTCTGAAAATTAAATAAAATACTTTTTTTTTTTAAATGCACGGTAAAGACAAAAAAAGAGAGTGTATTTACAGTAATATTTTTTCAAAAAATACTTACTAACAAAAGATTTGAGAGTAAAGTCATGTGACCACACATAGCAGCCATGTGTGCAGCAGTGCGACCCTGATTGTCCCTTAAGGTCAGATCAGCACCACCTCTTAACAGCTCTTCAACACAATCATCTTGTCCATTAGCAGCCTGTGTAGAGAACGCATGATATGGAAATAGAATGAACATGAATGTTTTAAGGTCAAATCCTAGTCAGGGTCAAGATTTCAAGCCCAAAGTCATTAAACATTAACTACAACCAATATTGTATTGGGACAGCAGAAAATGATTAATTACAAATGTCAGAAAAAATTCTTATTGACAAGACGTAACGTTTTATCCTATTTATGACATATATTGCACATTAATCAGTTCAGGTTAAAATGAGAGTGGAAATGGCTTAGAAAGTGCACTTACCCCTCTGTGTAGTGCAGTTCTGCCATCAGCATCTCTAGCATTAACAATAGCACTATTACGTATGAGGAAACCAGTTGTCTCAACATGACCAAACTCAACAGCTAGCATCAATGGAGTCCTACAAGATTTGAATAACATTTGAACAAAGTTAAAAAAAAACAGTCTCAGATTAAAATTATATGCATCTTTGGAACTCAATTTATTGAAGAATTCACCAAAATTACGGGTTCGCCATGAAGTCACCATCTTAATTTATTTTTTTAAAAACAAAAAAGACAAGGAACACAGATATCTACCCACCTGTCATACATATCTGTACAGTCCACAATGTTCCCATCGTCTGCTGCCTCCAGCAGCAGATTCAGGCACTTGGTGTGACCATTGATTGCTGAAAAAAAATTAATAAAAGTTGGTTAAGTGCAGTGGAAAAAAAAGAAACAGATTGTGTTGACACTATCAGTTTCTACTGCTGTTTTACTGGATATTGATGTTAAACAATGTATGTTTTGATTGTGTTGACACTATCAGTTTCTGCTGCTGTTTTACAGAATATTGATGTTAAACGATGTATGTTTTGATTGTGTTGACACTATCAGTTTATGCTGCTGTATTACAGGATATTGATATTAAATGATGTATGTTTAAAAAATAAAATTACCAGCGGCGTGCAGGGGTGTTCTCCTAGTCAAATTGTCATTCACCAGAACATTTACATTTTGAGCAAGAAGTAGCCCTACACAATCAGCCTGACCTCTAAAGCATGCCAGGTCCAGCATTGTCCGACCTGCAGACAAATGATATTTTAAGAAAACTACAAATTCTCTTTCACTTCAATGGCATAAAAAGTCAATATTTTAATTAAAGAACTCACCATTGATATCTTTTATGTCTAAATTCATCATGTACGTCAACAAAACTTTTAAAGCCTCATGGTGGCCATTGTAAGCCTAGAACATAAACAAGAATTACAATATAAGTTACAGTGCAGCAGAAAAAATAAAACAGCTTTTTTTTTTTTTTTGAAGAAAAATTTAGAAAAAAAAAAAACAAAATCTTTTCAATAATTTTTAAATACACTTTTCACCCACATGGTTTTTTGTCCATTAAGTTTTTCACAGCATTCATTTTTTAATTTCTAGCTTTATCCTCAAGATAATTCTTCACTAGTTATAATTAAACAACTTGTAACTAAGCAAGTACTGCAAATTTATCAAATTTTGTACACGGTTGCTCATAATTCTAATTTAAGTGGTGCAACACTGAGGTATAATATCCTTCTATTGCTATCTAGCTCAGGAGTGGGCAAACTTTTCGAACCACTGTAACAACGGGTTCTTAAATTTGAAAGAAGGGCAAATAGAAAGATTTATATACTTTATCAAATTTATAACATTTATAAATTAAATGTAAATCCCATTCATGTGAGGAGGAGAGTGTTTGAAATGGGTACCTGTCTTTAGTTTATTGGGAGGGGGCCCGTTGTAAAGTTAACTACACAACCCCTTATAGGCCGTGGTTATCAAAACAAATGAGTTTTCACTTCATCTGCTCCACAGGCTCTTTTAGGGGCTGATGGAACTTAAATTTGATTCATGTAACGTGGTTCAAGGCTGAGCTAAATGACTTACTGCGAGGTGACCAGGTGAGTAGGGGGCTCCACTCCTTAACAAGTCTGTGGCAGCCACATCCAGCAACTAGAGATGGAATTTATAAAAAATGTCACTCTTGAAAAAACAACACTTCATAAAAGAAGATTTCTAGATCCTGTCCTTTTTAACCCTTAGTCTACTGAGGTTTTTATTTTTTCTTCATTCTTACAGATGTTATAGATCATGATGATAGAAGAAAGGAAATATTTGGTTGTTTTTTTTTTTGGAATGGAAATTATGGTGATTTTTTTTTAAACATCATTTTTTTAAAGAGGCCAACAAGAAATGATACCATGTCATGATTATGAAACAACATTATTAAAAGAATGAAATAGCAACAAATGTAAATACATTGATATGGGTAATTATGCCAAAGCAAAATATTACTAGTGAATATAGATCAAAGTAGATTTATGATGTTATAGATGGAAAACAAATTTAACGGAGTTATGCTTTTGTGAAAATAAAGAAATAACTTTTATCGTTAAACTATTGTTTTATACTTAATTCTTCAACTATCTTTCAACTCTCAACATTAACCACAAAATCCTTGCAAGCAACTGAGATATAAATGAAAAACTTATAATTATGCATGTATAATGATCTTTTAGTCTTTGGGATTTAACTATTTATACCTGTTTAAGTCAAAATAATTCTGAAAAAGTAAATTTTGTTATGCCTAGTTGGAAGACTAAAGTTTGAAAATGTCAGGGATATAAGAGAATAAACCTTAAAACATATTAAACTAAGAATACTAGGACCATTATAAATTACAGAAATCAAGATCATTTAAGTGAAAAGTTTTATAGATGCTCATTTCCTGATCATTGAACGAGTTTTTAAATAATGAATTGTGTGAAATAGTAGCTTTCTCATGCCAAATGGAACTAAAAATGTGATGCTAACACCATTATCTGCTTATTAAATCAACTCTTAGGGAACAGATACATGCCCTTAGAATTACTATCTTTCTGAAATAAATCTCCTATGACCACCCTCTCCCTCCTCTCCTTTTACCTGCTTTTATTATCATTAAAAATGTAGGAAAAAATTGATGTTTTTTTTATATCTCCTTGTTATTTATAGAAAAAATGTTCCTACTCAATATCAATGTCATTAAAAAGAATAATGGATAATTCAATTACTGAATGTTTACACATTTTAATGAATATTGAATAATAAAATAAGAATAAATTGCTAATTTGAAGAACCATTATCTAATGTCATTTTTACTAACCATCTCAAGTGACAGTTTGTGTCCTTTCAAAGCTGCATAATGGACAGCGTTATAACCATCATCATCTCGAAGTCCTGGCCTGGCATCATGTTGGAGCAGAATCTCCACCACCCTGATAAATTAAAGAAGAATGTGTCTGGCATTTAAAAACATTTCGTGGGAAAAGAATGTTTACTAAAAGTGAAGCTGTGACAATCAAGACGATGATAAACATACTTGGCATCTGAGTCATTGGCGGCGGCATAATGAAGCGGTGTGCATCCTCTACAGTCAGCAGTGTTGACATCACTACCAGCATTCAACAATGTCAACACATTCTGACTATGACAGTGTGCAGCAGCATAATGCAATGGACTCCTAATAGAAATAGATTTATTAGAAAAATGACACAATTCATATTCAAGATGGTATAAGCTATGAGATGTTTTTTTTTTTAATCACACCCTGGAAGCAACTACTTGAAGAATTGTGTAGAATTTTCCAGAAAATTTTCTTGATGCTTGAGGTTGAGATTAGCATAGTTATCCCAAATGAACACTAGTATTAATTTATAATAGAAAATACTATATGGGTATGTTAGTAGTCGAGGCAGAAACCACGGATGCCTGGTGTTGTCAGTTTTTGCAGCTGCGAGACTGTGGTGGTGGTTTTTCTTCCAACAGGACACCTGGGTGTTTAGTAAGAGCTCACCCATTTAAATCTGTCAGAAGCAGTTGTTTTGGGAAAAATTGGATTCAGTTTGGCCCATATTTTTGTACCCTTTTGTTTGGGGGGATCTCTTCATCTGAAGCCAGAGGCAAGCTCCCAGTAGAACACTTGCCTTGGCATTCTTCAGGGGTTCATATGAATATGGCCGGAGCATTTCAGCTGCCTCATCATGGTCATTGATTCAACACAGTCTCAGCTCTGTCAAGGACCTCTTGGTTGATGATCTGGTCCTGCTAGTAGACTTTCATAATAGAACAAAGAGCATTGGTGAAATGGCTCAAGTACTTTGGTCTGCCTTCTGTACAGCATCCATATTCTCACGAGACATAAAGAAGTGATGTGAAGATGCCTGCTTCATAGACAGTGAGCTTGGTAGGTAGGTTAAGTCAAGTACCCATTTAAAGCTGGGTGGACTTGATTGACTTTCAACCAATTTTTCACCAGGACCTAGAAAAATTCCCTTGTTTCTGAGAATCAAACCAGGTTGACACTCTGGCACTCTACACCGCTCAACCAATAAATACATAGAGAAACATAAATAGAAATGTAAGCTTTCACTCTAAAAACCTTCATAAGTTATTCATTTTAAACTAAAGAAGCATGGAAAGACATGAATAAATGAAATGTTCCATAACTAACTAACCTGCCATCAGCATCCTGAAGAGCAAGGTTACCTCCCTCATTGAGAAGGTATTCAACACACTCTACTTTCCTGTACAAGAATATAGACATTTTGATATTATTTACTGAATAATGGACATATTTATCAAATGTCACTGACATCTACAGCAAGAAAGAACTTACCCACTACATGCAGCACCATGGAGACATGTTCTCCCAGCATCATCAGGGATGTTGATATCAAACGCAGGCATAGCAGATCGTAATTTTTTAACACAGTCAACATAGCCATTCAGAGCAGCAATATGCATAGGTAACATTCCCATATGACCTCTCCTGTTCAAGAAAAAAAAAGGAAAATTTAACCTTCAGCTTTCACAAAAATAACTTAAACACAAGCTTGATTTCTGAATTGTGTGGAAAACTTTAAATAAGTTTTCTTTTAACTCACTGTATCAAATCGGCTGAATTGTCTAACAAAGTATTGATGAGTAGCTCATGGCCATAACGAGCTGCAACATGGAGAGCAGTGTTGCCCAGTCGATCACAGGCATTCACCAGACACCCTGTAATGTATTTGTAAACTGCCAATGTGATCAAGAAAAACTTCTCTTAATCGAATACAGGAAATTTTTTCATCTAAACTACAACACATATTGCAGCCCACACCCTAAAAATATATAAATCGACTTAAGATCTTTCATTTTGGACCATGCTTTTAAAATGCCATGATAATGAGAATTCATTTTACATTAATTTAGTTAAGTTTGTGCAGAGAACATTCTAATGTGCGTTTTAGACTAAAGTAGCATTGTCAAGGCCAAAAAGTTACAAGTCACCAGGATAAATGAGAAACTAGAGAACATGCAAATATGATTTATATCAGTGGCATAAGTTGATTTGTCAATCCAAACATATTTCATACATTTTGTCTTATAAAAGTCTTCACTTCCAATGAACAATAGGGATATCTAATCCTGTGCATGTACTCCAGATATAGTTGATGTTCAAATTTATAGTTTTTATCTCCATAAATGTTAAAGCACAATTTGTTCTTCCAGTAAATAAGCTGAAAATTCACTGCAAAAATTAGAAGACAAAATAATAGTGGAAGTGGAAGAGTTATCTCACCATGATCTATTAAACTCTGAGCTCGCGTAAATCTACCATGCAGGGCTGTCATATGAAGAGCTGTGCGCCCGTCTTCGCTCTGAAATAATTATGTTTGATAAAAGAAAAAACTATGCAGAAGATGTGCAGGTCATTAACACAACCCTATACAGTGTGCAAACCATCTTTTTTTTATTTTAAAAAAAAAAAAGTTTTTTGCCCTGCTTAACCTTTTATTTTTTTCTAAAGACTTAGACCGTCAAGTGCAAAAATAAATTTACATAACAAATTCTGTATATTTCGAGGGGAAAAAACCCTATTTGAAATAGGAAATGGCAACTATATAAAATTTTCAAACAGTTTTTTTTTGTCGCTTTAATCCTTGGCTGTGAGCAGAGCAGAGCGAAAGCTAATTATGTAAGTCCAGGATTCAAACACTTTAATTTTGTAATCCAGACAAACACGTTTCTAATAATGAGAAACCAATATTAGTTCTTGAGTAAAGTGAAGACAGCTGGGTATGCTGCTGACAAATAAGTAGGTCATGTTTAAGCTTACACTATGAACTTGTCAAGTTTCTTTTTTGTCATTTTGAACTTCTCCTTGGTTGACATTATGAGAAATATGGAGCTTACATGATCAGCTAGTCTAATGTGAGATGGCCTGTAACAAGTAATACTAGATAGTAATGCACTGCTCATGAAATTTTGTATCTATTCAACCATTGGTCAGCTTTCCAATGATCTATTTAAATTTAATCTTTGAAGATGCAGAAAATTGTTTTTAAATTAGGTTGTATCCATAGTCATTTTTGTTTTCATGATTGATTTTTTTCTTAAATGTTAATGAAAGCAAACAATTTTTTTAAATAATTCACTTTCTGTAAACTGTACAAATAAAACTAAAATGGTATGAAAAATTTAATCATGCTGCTGACCAGCTCAGAATGAAATGGAACACAATGCAGTACAAAAGTTTTTTTTTAAATAAATGTTCATGCATAAGGTATATTTGAGGTAAAATGAGACATGTATTCCTTATCTGTGTTAAAAGATCAAATTTAGTAAGTTAAATGTTGCCAGAGTGCTAGTGGAGATGAAAACCATTACAAGTCATTTTTATTTCAGGTCTCAAACTGCATGACTTAGTGTCCTCATGCACAAATCTAGCTTCAAGCAAACGTACTGAGGTTTACTTTACTCTGTCCGCCCGACTGATCACTGGACAAGCTGGTGCACTCTGGTTCTGGTTCACTAGCGGTCTGTACAGCGGGACATCAAGGGGGGTAATGAAAATTTATTTCAGTGTCATAAATGTTGTTGCTTTTTTTTTTACTGCCTTGGTTACATTTAATATCTATTCAATAGCACGTATATCAAAACAAGAATGGGAGAAGAGAAGGTGATTAGCTGGCCAGGGACCACAATTACTTAGTTTATGTACTAGTAAAAGGCAAAGTTTAAGAAACTAAACCAGCAGCCACAAAATAATGTAAGTAGTAAAAAAAAATTTGATAAATTAAACAATCTACCTGATCATATATGAACCAATAAAATGTGTCATAAAAAAATTTCAGAAATGTCACACAGATTTACATGAAAATAAACTTTCAATCACAAATTGAAAAAAATTTGACAAAAGTAAAATAATCTTCATGTGTGGCAACAAAGCAACAAGATCTTTTTACTATTGAGCTGCTACATCTTAAAATTATTCTTATTTAAACTGATACTTACTTGTGCTTTAGTGTTGGCACCTTCAGAAACAAGAATCTCCAAACAAATGCTTCCATGTGTTGAGGCAGAGGCAAAATGTAGAGGCGTCTGTCAGAAAAGACAATAATGTTTAAGCCTATTTAAGTGGAGATTTTAAATTATTTCTGTAATGTAAAAGTTAATGACTGCGAAGTCCCTGTAGAATGACATATTTTCTCTCAGATCCTATAAAACACTATGGGACAGCTTTTGTACTACCCTTCTTTCATCCCCACCATAGTGCAATGACCAAGGAGGCACCACGGTAGACATGGAAGGAAACTTTAAACCATGAACTGAAAAATCTCCTTTGCTCTCACAGAAGATCGAACCCAGAGCCCTCAGGTCGACAGTCGAGTGCTTTACCACACAACCATCCATCCCCCTTGAAAAGTTAATGTAACACTCACCATCCCGATATTGTTGACAGCGTTTACAGATGCAGAATACTCTATAAGCTTGCTGACCACAACATCCTGTCCGTTAAGACAAGCGATGTGAAGCGGGGTGTTGCCGTGGACATTAACAGCATCCACTTCAACCCCTAATTCTAACAAGAGCCTCGCTACAGAGATCTGGCCACTGGCAGAGGCTGCATGTAATGGTGTGTACATCTGTTGGATGAAGAACATATGTGTATTACACAATCAACAAGCATTATCTAAAGTTAACTGAATTTGTCAACAAAAAAACAAAAATTTAATTAAATCACCATTACCTATAATGTGTGTCAAAATCAAATATAAAAACGGGACAAGTGAATGTGATGCCTATACTATCAAAACATGTACATTCTTTCAGAGGAAACAGAAAACATCAATGATGCTGATGACATAGACAACAAACTGTGCCCCCAAAAAATGCTCTGTTATTCTCAACATTGCAAATAAATTATTATTCATTTAACAAATAAACTACATGTCCTTTCCGATCTGATGCAT
Source organism: Bulinus truncatus (assembly GCA_021962125.1). Taxonomy (NCBI): domain Eukaryota; kingdom Metazoa; phylum Mollusca; class Gastropoda; family Planorbidae; genus Bulinus; species Bulinus truncatus. The sequence goes on along the minus strand of JAGDYQ010000431.1, from coordinate 71,593 downwards.
TAAGTATGCTATTCATTGTAATAACTGGTGAAAGTTTTAAAAGCAAAACAGTATAATTTCAAGACACTATTTTTATAAGTTTGGAAATAATGCCACATTAGTTTTTTGATTTTTCACATACTTTAGTGCATCGCATTTTTCATTAATAACTAAATGTGGAGGATAAAGCAATCATATTCAAATGAAAGTCCATACACAACCAATTTTAAAAGCCAGTCACTGTTATTCACTTGAAAAACAGTCTTGTGATAAAAAAGGAGGAGGACATACAAAATACATGTATTACCATTTTATCCCTACAATTAAGTTCAGCTCCATGGTCAACTAACAATTTAACAACCTCAACATGACCCATGTAGGCCGCCCAGTGAACAGCCCGGCGATCTTTCTTATCATAGGCATTAATTGTGGCCCCCTTTTCCAATAATAGATTGACCATCTGAAAAAAGAAAAGAAAACTTTTTAATGAACAGCTAAACAAAATATCTTACAGCCTGCATCAGCCACCTCTGTAAAAAAAAAAAATCGCATTTCTTCAATTAACATCATTCTTTACGTATTTCAAATATCAGTACAATTTTTATTCTTCTGCTCAGCGACAAATAGCTTTTCTTTCTTTTTCTTTCACTAAGGAAAAAATGTAGCCCACCTCTTTATGTCCATTGAATGCAGCATGATGCAAACTGGTGCGACCTGCTCTGTCAGACACGTTCACATTTGTCAATAATGGAATGATGTACTCAGCACAGCGTACAGCATTGTTGGCTGCAGCAACATGCAGGGGAGTCTGCCAATTTTTATCCCTGGCATTCACATCTGCTTCCTGGCATAAAAGTTTTTCGACAGTCTCCTGGAAACAGAACGAAATACAAAAATTTGATGTTGTAATACCCAGCAAGCAATATCACTGTGCAATTTAATCATTTTCACAAACATACAGTTGAGCGAAAAGTTTTCTATAGCACAATGATATAATTATTATTCAACATTTCACCAAAACCCAGTTCTGATCTAGTTCGTAACGTTTGATCACATAGCAAACACACTTGTGGTGTGACCTGGTATAATGTGATTAGAACATACAAGCACCCAGATTTTTTTTCAGTTAAAGGAGTTCAGTAGATATTTAATTCATAGGAATAAAAAGTTTGTCTTGTTTTCTTTATTGATATCCATAGCTATATTTATACTTACTGCACTTTTAGAACAGCAGGCTCTATGCAAAGGTGTCAGCCACTTATTGTCCTTGGTGTTTACTCTTGCACCACTTAGAATAAGAAGTTCTGCTATTTCAGCTTCACCGCAGAATGCAGCAGCATGTAAAGGGCTACGTTTCTCAGCATCCTAGTAAGTAACAAAATTATAAATTTGACTTTTCTATTTGCAGTTAGATCTTAATTCAGCAAAATTAGCATCTATGTATAAATATTCATTTATATGTAAAACCAGTAATTTTACTGTATAAATATGGCAATGTCATTAATTCTACACTAATTCACAATATGTTGATTCGCTGAGTTTATTTAAAACAACTAAATAAAGAATAGAAAACAGGGAGTTCAAAAAGATCAGGAATCTTGAAGATGTACTTACCTGGTAATTGACATCTTCTCGCTTATAAAGCAGAGCTCTCACTTCATCTGGATCTCCGTGAAAACAAGCTTGGACTAAAGGGGGCTGATGAAAATAGAAAATGATTCATTTGTACATAAAATTAATGAAGTGGCCAAGATTATGCCTTTCATTAAGGGAAATCAGCCTATCAATCAGCTGATCTGTTATGTCCAGTGTGATACTGTGCCAGTGTGGCATGAAGATTTAACATCACATTACAAGATTTTATTTCAAAATTTAAACACACCCTGCTTAATCACATTACGAGTAACAATTTCCTGGAATTGTTATAAAATTTTCTAAATTTTACCAAACACAAAAAGAATATACACAAGGCAAAAATTAATATTTTAAAAATATTCTAGCATCTTTTAACATGTATCAACCCTTATAAGAGTTATCCATCTTTCTTTCTGTGCATTTTTATGAAAATACTTTTAAAGGGTGATGTGTATTTCTCTGAGCCTGAATTAATTAATTACTTTTTGTGAATGTTTCTCTTAAAAACAAATCGGGGGCAAATTAAACTCATGACATAGTGAGAGATACTTCTGCATTCCTGCACATTTAATGCTTATTAAAAAGACAACATTCAAAAACATAAAAAGTAAAACTGATTTTTGTCATGTGCAGGGGGGAGTACTACCCCTTGATACTTAAAAGTTTCTTTTTAAAATAAAATAACAATGGTAATATGATTCTAACAAGATTAACATTTTCTTTTAAAGTGTGTCAAGTTTTTTACTGACAGGTGTGGCCATTAAATATCAAGGTCATCTGATCTTTCACATCTCCATAAAGGTATAAGTATGACAGCCAACTACAGCCAAAAGGGTGAAGAATTTAGTTCTAAGTTTCAGAAAAATGAAACTTAACAATACTAAACATTTCAAAAGTCATCTTCTTGTCATAAAATTTGTATTATCTGGTGTTTGCAAGCTTATCATTTAAGATAGAGAATAATGACTCCTAAAGGAATACCAAAATAAGAAAAGTGATCTTAAATTTAGCTAAATTAACATTTAAACGAATATTTTTGTTAAGCGAATCAGTATGATTCTTTAATAGGCACACATATACACACAATAATCCAAGAACTTCTTTACACTAACAAAAATAATGTATCAAGCTGACTGCATATTATTTTACATTTAGGATTCAGTATGTTAAACTTAAAGCAGGTTTTAACTAAACAGCAATGATGAAATGATAAAAAACAAAATGTACATATTCTAACTTAAACTGTTATCCTCATTCATTAACAGAAGAAGTGAGCAGCTTGTTTGTATTATTTATATTTCTTAAACAATCTAAGTATTTTTGTTGTTTTTTTTATTGTTGTTATTTTTTAGTTTATTAAACAATCTTAAATTTAACATGAAATTAAACAAAAATAAAAATGATATTTTGTATCTTACATGTTGTATTTTTAGCCAGCTTGTGATTGTGTGCATGACTACAACATACTCAACAATCAGTCAGCAGAAATAGCAGTATGATTTAGAAAAGAAATATTTTCTAAAAATCTGTATGGACGTGTTTTTTTTTTACTTCTTCACTTTATATTAATTGTAATGGAAAACACAGCTGACTTGAAGAGAATTAGTCCTGAGAACTAGCACAACAGAAAGAGTGGTTTTATAAGAAAACATTCCAATGGATGACACAAAAACCTAAACAGGTAAATTAAGCAAAACAGGCCTGATAAGTATGTTTACAGAAGCATGCTGAAAAAAAAAAGGTGAAAGGGCTAATTTATGGGGATGATAAAGAAAATGGATATGTCCAAATTTGTAGCAACATAATGTAGCGGCAGCTCTAGTTTTTAAAAAAAAAAAAGATGCACTGAGGTTCAAATTGCTGTGAGGAAAATACTTTGAATTATTAACCATTAGAAAATGCAGGGAAAAAAAACTATATTTAAATAATCAATACCATTCAAAAGTTTTAATTGCTTAGATAATGTAATGAATAATGGCAATACAAATGATAACTATTTAATTTCAACTTTGAGATAAGTTTAGAGCAATTCTCTGAATATGGAGTGGCACAAAAGTTCTGATAAATAGCATAATATATACATGTACCATGCTTAGCAAAGGTAATCTGCTTTAAAGACCTGCCAGTTAAGCTGGGGAGAGCATTTTGATAAAACCAATGTCACGCCAATTTGTGTAGTAAAACAAGTTATCTGTTTCAGGTCACTGCAATTTTTTGTTTTTAAACTTCTCATAAAATGAAATGGCAGCCCTGTTCAAGAAGAAAAATACTGCTTAAAAAAAAATCAGTGAGATAGGATGGAATTGGGAAAAGGGAGACACAAATAAGCTTACTATGTACATTCACACAAACACACTGTGCACATACACACAAACCCTTCAAAAATACAGTTATACTCATGTAAAAGTGGTTCTGCAGCAAAAAGTCCTAGACCTTACAAAAAAAAGTAAATCAAAAAGGATTTTTCTTCATCTGAGACACTTATCAAACACATTAGCCATTTATAAAAAAAAACTTATGCTGTATAGTATTGGTATTTCTTAAGTCCAACTTGATGAAGCACTTACAAATCAAAACATATCAGACAAGGGTAAAGACAGAGAAAACAAAAACTGTCAACATGGATTGCAGCATGGATATTTCTAATGTGTATGCCCATAAATTGAGCAAGAATTTCCCACCAACAAAGATCAAAATTGCAAGATAAACAGTGTTTTTAATTAAGCAACATGTGAAATTAGTGCTGGTAAATGTTAAATGTTAAAAGTAATCTAGTACATTTTGATCATCAAAATAATGTGCAAATCCATTTGGTCTTGTGGGGAGAAAGAAAAAGTTCCATCTAAATAGTACTGCCCAAACATGGCTCACATTCAGCTAGTCTTTCTATTAAATGATTAAATCTTATTAAATTGAATATTGTAGGGCTCTCTGACTTTGAAAAACCAGAATTTGACTATCATCTGCCTAGATTAGCATGATCTGAAGAAGGGGGGAGGGGTGCCAATAAAATGTAACCAGCAAAAATTACTGCCTCTAAAAAAGAATTTCACCAAGCCTATTGCACTGTTGAATGATCAGCTGACTAGAGGTTAGATTTTTATAAGCCTTATCGATGTTAAAGTCTTAGTAAAGTCAATGTTAAGTGAAACTGAAAACTGAGGCAACAGCAAGTTCTTTATCTACTTCGAAAAAAATAATAATATGATGACTATCAAACAATCCTTTCAAAACTATAATTATATTTTTTTAAAAAGCATTTTCATAACCTATTTATAATACAAAACTTATCAATCTTATCATTAATAATTTATATTTCTTTACATCGAGAATAACTTGTGTTTTTTTCTTTGCTACACTTTTTCACAGAATTCCTTGTCGTTTGATCACTAACTTCCTTGATTACGCCTTTTATTTTAAATAACTCAAACAAATGAATAAGTTATTAGTTTAGACTGTATAGGATTCAATTATGCCATAATTTATGGGCAGGCTAATTAAATTAAAAGTATTTTAGAAAAATGAGGCAAAAATTTAATTCATTTTTAACTAATGGTTAAATAAAAAAAACTTGTTAGTACTATAAGTCAGTACAGATTTTCTCAGTTATCAAACTTAAGCTTCTTAAAAAGATCATTAGACAATTTAATATTATAGATGAGTTGTGAAAAAGTTTTATTTTTATATATTACAATTTTTTTTTCTAGATTTCTTGGTCTATAAAGTTTTTGTTATCATCAAAAAGTTAAAATGTTTCCAATAAATACTGTGCATTAAATGAAATTATTAATGCACTTTCTAATTTAAATAATAATGTAAAGATAAAAAGCTAAGGTTAAAAACGTGAACTTGCATGAACTAAAAAAAAACTAACCTCATCTTCTAGTTCCAACACAGAAAAAGAACCAATATGCATCGTGCAATGGATTTTAATGGTTCAAATTAAATTCATTTATGGTCGTAAAATCCTCCCAGTTAAATTATTTCAGTTCACACGTGCATGACTAATGTATATCACTTTAAAATAATAATAATAGTTAAATAGAAAGTTAAAACTTTTCTTAAGACGCCATATTGAAACTTAATTCCGTATTTTGGTTGGGCTGGATGGTCATGTGATCAAAAGAAAAATAAAAGAGTTACCAATTTATCCAATTCATCTGTTAGTTGTTTTTTTTTAATAAAAATTCAGCATATTAATTAAACGTTGTAAAATACTCTAATTATTAAACATCTTTAAAAATTGTAAATAAATAATAAAAATAAGATAAACATGCGTAGTTCATTATTTACAACAACAACAAAAAAACTTGCTGGAGATCTTTACTTTGTAAACACTAAAAAACAATTACATGTCCAAACTAGACTTCATCGAAACATGCGGCACATTGAGAAACAGTTGCTTTCACACTTTTATAATTTAACTGCGTCTCATCTATAAAAAAAAACGCTGGCTATGCTTTTTGTGTTTCTCCTATAGACTATTTTTTTTTACTGTCTCCAAGACGTCAAAGTTAAGTCAACTCTTCAAAAAGGGGAGGGGGGAGGAGCTCATTCATTTAGTTATTATCACTGGCGGCGGAGCAGGAAGGGGGGGGGACGGGGGGCACGTCCCCCCCTAAAACTTTTAAGGGGTGGCGGCGCCCCCCCCTTGAATTTCCCCCCTAAAATTTTAACTTTGTTTAACTTTAAAATTCATTTTAGTTTATATGTTTCATTTTCATAATTCATTTGATTTATTTCTTAAATTTAATATTTGAAAGAAATTATAATTAATTTACATTTTACAGTAATCACATTATTGAGAGTTGTTGTGGCATATTTTAAAACCAGTTGCAAGTACCCGGCTTTGCCCGGGTTTTATTTGCATGCAATAAAAGGGTACATTTATCTTAAAGCAATGTGATACACAACATTTTTGGCAGTTCCCCCCTCTCTCTCTCTCTCTCCCTCTCTCTCTCATTCCCCCTCCATCCCTCTTTCCCTCCCTCCCTCTCTCTCCTCTGCCTCTCTCTCCCTCCCTCTTTCCCTCCCTCTCTCCCTCCCTCCCTCTTTCCCTCCCTCCCTCTCTCTCCATCCCTCCCTCCCCTCTCTTCCTCCGTCCCTCCCTCTTTCCCTCCCTCCCCTCTCTCTCTCCCTCTCTCTCTCTTAGGCATGACTGTAGCAAAAGATGACAATTCCTATGGATGAAGGAATGGAATGTAATAATGTAGTAAGTAATGTGATATTTGGTTCCCCGTACCGATCATATTTATAGCAAGTTAGCTATGTGGGAGAGAAGCTCGTAAAACCTGAAATCGGGGTAAAAGTTTGCCAATTTTCATGTCTTTGATATCCAAAATAATTAATTACAATTAAAGTACCCATTGAGATGGAACGAAACCTGTTTAAGAACCTTCCCCATGTAATTGTGTGTACGTGTACCAAATTTCACGTTATTTTGGTTGTCTGGATCTTGAGTTTTAAGGGAACAGACAGACAGACAGCAAATGCGTATTATAAGTATAGAGGAGTATTGCCATCTACCAAATGACGGCAAATGTAATTTTTAAAGAAAATACAATTATTTATTATCTTTTCATAAATTACTTTTTGTTTATTGAGTTTCCCGTTTTTAATAATATCGATGAAATACTTGCTACAGAATTACTGTATTCTATTATTGAATTAAGGGGGTAAAATTTGTTTTTCGGTCATATTTTGTCTTGTCCCCCCTTAAATTTTCAAATTTCTGTTCTCAATGGAAGATTTTGCCACCCCTCACGGGCAGCCGCCGTGTGGATATAAGTATTTTTACTGCAACAACTGAGATTCTAACAACAAATAAAAACAAATAAATTTTGGCTTATCCCCCCCCCCTTAAAATATTTCGTTCCGCCGCCGGTGGTCATTATGTACCTTCTTTGAGAAGAGAAAGAGGGAGGGGTCGAATTGTGACTCGCTAAGATAAGTAATGGTATAAATAGCGTCAGTAGGAAGGGTGCGGGACACCATTATAGGGGGGACACCATAAATTTCATATCAGAAAAAACTCGGTCTAGTCGGGTTTTATGACCGATCATAGTTAAAAACATGAGCAGTAGCCTAGGATGCCACCATGCAGACCAATAGCACAGGGTGCAACATTACAGAGCAGAAGCACAGGTTGCTACCATGCAGAGCAGTAGGTAGTCTAGAGCAGTGACGCAACAAGATTAAAGAAGACATTATATATATATAATGACAGACAGACAGACAGACAGACCGATAGATAGATAGATAGATAGATAGATAGATAGATAGATAGATAGATAGATAGATAGATAGATAGATAGATAGATAGATAGATAGATAGATAGATAGATAGATAGATAGATAGATAGATAGATAGATAGATAGATAGATAGATAGATAGATAGATAGATAGATAGATAGATAGATAGATAGATAGATAGATAGATAGATAGATAGATAGATAGATAGATAGATAGATAGATAGATAGATAGATAGATAGATAGATAGATGGTATTTTTTTTAAATATTCTCTAATTAAAATAGTTAAGATCATGCCAATATTTATAAACATTAGTTGACTAAAAAATATGGATTAATTATTTCATTTATTTCGGGTGCCCACGCTTTTATTTAACTAAGAATTACATGTAATCATTAAACACGAACATTTTAAAACAGTGTATTGTCATCGTGACAACACAATTGTTCAAACTTTCAAATCGATTGGGCTTAGAGAAACATCCACCCGTCTATGTATCTATCGCCACTCAAGGTGATTACAATAAAAAAAAACCATGAAAAGAAGAAAAAAACGACCCACTTTTAAATATTTCGCTACCCACCTGTAAAGGAAAACTCCGACTAAGAAAAGGTATAAATGTGTCATTAACTATAAAGTTCCCTTAGCCCAAATGGGCCATCGGGGCAAGTGAAGTGTAGAATTCATCTCTTTCACCTCGACATATAAAGGGATTTACTTTACTTCCCCAACTTAAAGTCAGGTACCCATTTAAAGCTGGGTGGACTTGCGGGACGACTTTGAAACACATTTCACCTGGAAAAATTCCAATGGTTCTCACCGAGGATCGAACCAGTGCCTTCTATTTGTATAAACTTGATGTACAAGATGTACCAACTGTTGTGGTATCGGTATGTATCAGTTCCACTTTAGAAACCATTGTTTTTAAAGGTAAAGTTAGGGTTTCTAAGGCCAGTTTAGCTTGGGTTTTAGGTAAAACTAGTCATTTAACTTGCTGGTCAATGCTGTCCAGTCTCTTAAGCCATCTAAATAGTTCAGAGCTAGACAGAAAAGTAGATGAGTACATTCATGCTGCTGGTAGTTCTTTGCAGGATTTGTGTGACATGGTGACAGGTCTAGGAGATGATTATGAAGATGATGTTAAGTGTAGATTATCTTTTATTACTGAACAGTTCTTTCTTTTGTTTTCCACTAAAAATAAATACAGCCCTCAAACATTAGATGTAGTCACTGTTAAATTTTCTTTGTTCAAGAAACTTATCAGCAAACAGTATGAAGAGATTTTCTTATCACAAAACAACCAGAAACAGGTCTTGTTATCATTATTTTCACCATGTCTTCAAACTCATTTCTCACATTTAGGTGACTGTGTCTGTGGGCAATCTTTAGTCAATGTTTTTTCATTAACATCTAATTCTCTGGCTAACATACTGTTAAATAACTATAGTAAATGTGCATCAGATAATTCATTAAAGACAATGAAAGCTAAGAAGAGAAAATAACAAACATTCACTTAATAGATATGTTTAATATGTTTGAACTGTATTGATATAGTTGTTTTTTTCTTCTCAAGTATTCTTTCTTTTAATGCATGCCTCAATATGTTTATTTAATTAATGCATGCCTCAATATGTTTATTTAATTAATGCATGCCACAATATGTTTATTTAATTAATGCATGCCTCAATATGTTTATTTAATTAATGCATGCCTCAATATGTTATTTAATTAATGCATGCATCAATATGTTGATTTTATTAATGCTCGCCTCAATATGTTTATTTAATTAATGCATGCATCAATACGTTGGTTTTATTAATGCATGCCTCAATATGTTGATTTTATTAATGCATGCATCAATATATTGATTTTATTAATGCTCGCATCAATATGTTGATTTTATTAATGCATGCATCAATATATTGATTTTATTAATGCATGCCTAAATATGTTTGTTCAATTAATAATCTACATTTAAGCAAAATTATTTACAGTTTTTTTAAAGTTTTAATTTCAGGGAGTTGTTTCCAGAATTTCCCTTTCAGAGATGACCAAAGGAACAATTGTTGGGACTGTGTTGCACAATGCATTTCTTAATCACTAGGCAAGGGCCTATGTAATATAGCTTACAAAAAAAAACTAAACTGAATTTAAAGATGTTTCTTTTTTAACTATGTTTTATACACGTAAAAGTATTCTGCTTTTTCACTACAAGTATGATTTTCAAAAAATTAATTGTATGCCTGTATTTCCTTTTGATTGACTATACACTAAAAACTTTTTTAAAACAATTTCTTTTTCATGTGATTTACTGACGATGTTGGACTGAACTGCACAAATCTTAAAGGAATAAACTTATCAATAATGTCTAAAATGTACTGACTTTGTTTTACTTATACATGTATTGTGTTGTTTTGAAAGTGTTGATGTTTTTTTCTACAAATCTGCACACGTTTGCTGTAAATAATCATCTGCAACTTTTTTTAGTTCCATTTAGTCTTCACAAAAACTTTGTATGCTTTAAAGTAATGAAAAACAAATAAATTCATTTGCCATAAAATTAATTCAGCACTAATTATTATGATAAACACGTTTTATCTTGAGGCTATACAGCCTAACATCCTTCTATCTTATAAATAACACGAAGGACCAAGGCCAGCTGGTAGCAGACAATAACACGGCGAGGCGAGCGAGTTGTCCGTTTTCAATTGACGCCTACCGCCACGTCACGATTGACCTGAATTTGGCCTTGTACTGTAGGAGGCACTGATCGAACCCAGGACTCTCAGGTCGACAGTCGAGTGTCTATGCCACTCGGCCACCCGTCCCACGTCATTAATTGTGGATGTAGATTTGTTCCTTTTTCTTTGCTTTGCCAATCAAGAAACTTTTAGATTTGTAATGTGTCGAGAACTAAAATGATAACCAATTATGCACACATGGATTCTCAGAAAATAATTATTAATTCAAATCTAGTCACCACCCACTTAAAAAAAAAATTCATTTAGTGACTCACACTTTAAAAACCACCGATTTAGCACATTATAAAAATCAAAGGGCGGGGGGGGGGTCTTTAAAACACACACACACACACACACACACACACACCGAGAAGTGTCCAGCCTTTACCTCACACCCACCCCCACACCCTAACACCTTCCTATTCCCCTCGAGGCGATAGCATGAATTAAAAAAAAAAAACAAATATGGAAGGTATATATATATATATATATTAGATCAAATTTCTGTTCTCAATGGAAGATTTTGCCACCCCTCATGGGCAGCCGCCGTGTGGATATAAGTATTTTTACTGCAACAACTGAGATTCTAACAACAAAATGGTTCGTCCCCCATCTCCCATCAGTGGCGTAGCGAGGGGGGGGGGAGCAAAGGGGGACATCATGCTTCGGGTGCTACTCACAAAGGGGACGGATGGTCGTGTGGTAAAGCACTCGACTGTCGACCTAAAGGTACCTAGTTCGATCTCCGGTGAGGACCAAGGAAATTTTTCAGGTCTTGGCTCAAGTTCCCGATAGGCTATATCTCCCGTGGTGTCTCCATGGCCATTGCACTATCGGCTATGGCGGGGATGAAAGAAGGACACCATAAAAACCGTCCCATTAGTGGTTTATAGGATCTAAGAGATTTCATCTCATCCTTACAGGGACTTCACACACACACTCACAAAGGGGCGCTAAATGGTGTAGTTTACATATAATATTATATGGTTTTCGAATGAGGGGGGCGCTAGAAAGGTATTGTGGCCCAGGCGCGAGTTAAGCTCTCATCGCCACCCCTTTTTAAAAAAAAATGGCTATGACCAGGGCTCGATTTATCGTCGGGGATGCCGGGGATATCCCCGGCACTGAGACCTGTCATCCCCGGCTCTGCTTTAGCTAATGTATCCCAGCCGGGGATGAAATCATAGACATTTATCCTCGGCTCTGCAGAAATTTTGGTTCATCCCCCGGCACTGGTTTTTTTTTCTTAAATCGAGCGCTGGCTATGACACTATGAAGCAACAATTTACTACCTTTGACAGTCCGATAATGAAAATGGTGATGTTAAACAATGTGATTTCTTCTAATCAATTAAATGATGGTGTTAAACACAGTAATTCTTTCTAAATAATGTATTTGACGATGATGTTTATCACTGTAATTTCTTCTAAATAAATTAGATGATGATGTTAAACACGGTAATTTCTTCTACATAATGCAATAATGGTGTGAAACACAGTAGTTCCTTCTAAATGCACGGAGCACGTGAGATAAATACATCCGGACAGACAAGTCGGTAAAGTTCCAATTACGTGAATCATGTAATCTTATTTATACCAGGTCATGGGTGGGCAAACTAAGGCCAGCAGTGGCCCAGCAGCCCGTGATTCTGTTTGATTCAGCCGGCGACTAAAATCTTTGATGTTATGACCAGTGCTCGATTTAAGAAAAAAACCAGTGCCGGGGGATGAACCAAAATTTCTACAGAGCCGGGGATAAATGTCTACGATTTCATCCCCGGCTGGGGGATGAATTAGCTAAAGCAGAGCCCGGTGGTAAATCAAGCCCTGGTTATGACGCTTACATATATCGTATTTTTAGTTAATATAAACACTCCGTCAATTACATAATACAATGTGCTACATCTTCCATTACGCAATTAATCTGTTATTTCTACATGCTATCATCACTAACATTTGGTTCTAATGCCATTGAGTTATTGAATACCAATATTTTAAGTTAACGTATATTGACGGCGTATGAAATCTATAAAGGCTCGAGTGATTACGTACATACGTTTAGAATTCATAACTTTGAAGCTATTTTTATTTTAGTTCAAGCTTCTATTTTCAAGATTTTGCAGTCCCTTCAGTCCCTGTTTTGTACCCCTCTTGCGCCATAGTACGGCGCATACCTGTCTGTAATGATGGCGATATTATCTATTCATTGTTGCATAAATAGCTTATCTATACACACAGATATATTAGTACTTTAGTAAAAAGGCCACACAAGCGCATTAATAAGAAAACTAAGTTTTAAAATAAGTTCTTTCCCCTGGTTCATATTTCACCCACCGAGAAGCTTGGATATAAACATGAACAATTTATCCGACCATAGTAAAGGAATAAAGGCTGGCTCCTTATGTCTTTCCCTTTTATATATGAGATCTTAGGCTGAACGGTACTGAATTCGAAGATAATAAAAAAAAAAAAAGTGGAGGTAGAAAAGAAAATTCGATCCAAAAGTCTATTCTTGGTGGCTCCTCTGAAAATATTTTTTTTTATTAATATAGTCCAGCCATGTGCAAACTACAGCCGCTGGGGCTTACTTGCCCGCCGAACTGTTCAATCCTGTCCCCCGAACTATTCAATCCTGTCCCCCGAACTATTCAATCCTGTCCCCCGAACTGTTCAATCCTGCCCGCCGAACTGTTCAATCCTGCCCGCCGAACTGTTCAATGCGGTCCCCGGAACTGTCCAATCCTGCCCGCCGAACTGTTCAATGCGGTCCCCCAAACTGTTCAATCCTGCCCGCCGAACTGTTCAATCCTGCCCGCCGAAATGTTCAATGTGGTCCCCCGAACTGTTCAATCCTGCCCGCCGAACTGTTCAATGCGGTCCCCCGAACTGTTCAATCATGCCCGTCAAACTGTTCAATCCTACCCGCCGAACTGTTCAATCCTGCCCGCCGAACTGTTCAATACGGTCCCCCGAACTGTTCAATCCTGCCCGCCGAACTGTTCAATACGCCCAGTCGAACTATTCAATCCGGTCCGCCGAACTGTTCAATGCGGTTCCCCGAACTGTTCAATCCTGCCCGCCGAACTGTTCAATCCTGCCCGCCGAACTGTTCAATACGCCCAGCCGAATTGTTCAATCCGGTCCGCCGAACTGTTCAATACGGCCCGCCGAACTGTTCAATCCTGTCCGCCGAACTGTTCAATGCGGTCCCCCGAACTGTTCAATCCGGCCCGCCGAACTGTTCAATACGCCCAGCCGAACTGTTCAATCCGGTCCGCCGAACTGTTCAATACGGCCCGCCGAACTGTTCAATCCGGTCCGCCGACCTGTTCAATCCTGCCCGCCGAACTGTTCAATCCTGTCCGCCGAACTGTTCAATCCTGCCCGCCGAACTGTTCAATCCTGTCCGCCGAACTGTTCAATCCTGTCCGCCGAACTGTTCAATCCTGTCCGCCGAACTGTTCAATCCGGTCCGCCAATCGTTTCAGGTTGAAGCACAGCACTGGCCTTTTATGTTATGACGCCAATGATAAATGTATATTAATTCATGTCAACACTCGTATCTATCTTCTCTTGGTCAGGCCCGCGGTCAAATGTATGTATCCAATGTGGCCCGCGACTCAAAAAGATTGCCCACCTCGGATCTAGTCCCTTTTATTGAAAGTATTTTGTGTGTCTGTATACGATTCGAGATTTTTCTCCTAATAAACAAAACAGTACTTACAGAGTAAATATTTTAATCGTGGAGAGTGATTTAATTGTGGACAGTGATTTAATTGTGGAGAGTGATTCAATTGTGGAGAGTGATTTAATTGTGGAGAGGGCCATGGAGATAATAAGAAAAACCAAAGGATAAAAACTGAAATCAGCTAAGAAAAAAAGTAAACGATAAATTATTACTGACAGAGTAACTGATTTAATTGTGAAGTGGGCCTAGAAGATGATACAAAAAAAAAGCCAAATGATAAAGACTGCAATCAACTAAGTAAATAGTAAACAGTGATGATACAAAAAAAAAGCCAAATGATAAAGACTGCAATCAACTAAGTAAATAGTAAACAGTGATTACGACCGGCAAGACCTTTGGCACACACCTCCCTCCCCCATAAATGTAGGAACGGCTCTGCCTTGTAATATCATATTTGATAAGAATTTGTACTGCAAAAAAGGCGTTTTGGGGGATGTGACTATGAGGTAGACAATAAGGCTAACAATTGTATTATTAACATTGCAACTGGTTTTATTTAGAAAGAGTGTGCATAGGGGAGAGAACTAAGCGAGTTGAGTCTTTATTTGAAACACATGTGTCACGTGGTGTGTCACTGTGCACGATATAATAGCTCTGACCCCCTCAAAAAAAAAAAAAGGAAGAAAACAATGGTCAGGTTTTGTGTCGAAGCTGTGTTAAATAAAAAAATGTACCGTAAATCTTTAATATGTCAACACACAATAGGCCAGGTGACCTACAATTGCTGGTGTCAAGTTGGAATTCTACAGAGTCCCCTTTCCCCACACCTTTTTGTTTTTCTTCTTTGTCTGATAAAAGCGAAGGGACAACTGAGTTTAGTTTGAAGCAAACGTATATTTCTGTTAAAAGAGTATCGATTTGTACTCATAGCATACATTACAAACAAATACAAACGCATACACGCTACACACACACACGCACGTAGGCTATAGGCCTACATCAACACAAGAGGAGGAAAAATAAAAATAAAAATAAAAACTGAAAAAAAATTTACATTATCATCCACGCGCTGCTTAAAGTTACTATATAATGATAATTTAACAGTTTTTTTTTTTTAACACTTTCTCTTAGATGGGGCAGCATAGTCTAAATGAGGGCAAGCCTCGCATGATGTTAGTAAGAACCGCACTGTGTGTTTTATCGTTAAATTGTAAAAAAAATATTATAAAGATCCTCACCACAATAATGTTCCCAGCAAATATATTTGATGGTCAATTTAACCCGATTAAATGAATATATATATATATGTATATATATATATATATATATATATATATATATATATATATATATATATATAATGGTCAATTTAACACGATTAAGTGATAAAAGTAATGAAAAAGTGAAATGATGGACCCCGGTAGGAGGGAGATTCAGTAGGAGCCACACTAAACTCACCGAAGAGCCGCATGCGCCTCTAAGAGCAGCGCTAGGCAATCATTGGTCTATATACTGAATAGAGGCAAATACAAAAGGGTTTCACTTCAAGTGACTCGGTTAATGATATATAGAATTTATTTTTAGGCTCAAGTCAAGGCAATACAGTGAAAAAACAACAACAATATGTATTTCTATTAAGTTCTTAATGGTGACTTGGTGGGGACATTTGGTTGTGAGTCCATTCCGTATGATGTGAGGTACGGGTTCAAA
Organism: Bulinus truncatus; assembly: GCA_021962125.1. NCBI lineage: Eukaryota > Metazoa > Mollusca > Gastropoda > Planorbidae > Bulinus > Bulinus truncatus. Next base: position 55,587 of record JAGDYQ010000431.1, on the reverse strand, counting down.
TCCAAGAGTGTCAAGTCACCTGCGTACGTCGTCTGTGGTACCCCCCATAACCATTGCATATTTGGATATGGCGGGGATGAAACGAAAAACTGTGCCATATAACATCGAAAAATGAGAACGCTCCAACATAATAAGGAATTAAATAATAAGGTTCTTTTAAAATTGAGGTAATATCGTGTGATCCTTTTTGTATAGTCCAGGGATGGGCGAACTTTTTTTTTTTTGAGTCGCGAGCCGCGGTGGGCTCGTAAATTTGACTGCCGGGCCGGACCAAGAGCACTTAGGTGGAGTGTTGACATGGACTAAAATAGATTAAAGGTATTTCCGTTTGAAACGTGTAGCTGGCAGGGGCAGGCCCACCGACAGAAATTTCAGGCCCCTGGGCAGGGCTGTCACGGGCCCCCCTGCTGATAATAATATTTTCGTAAGTTGATTCGCCAGCTCAGTCCGGACCCCTAAAACTGGCCAGGCCCCTGGGCATTCGCCCCCCCCTCTCGGCGGCACTGGGCAGGGGGTCGAAGCAAACAGTCCGGCCGGCCGGTCGGATTGGGCCCATAAATCATAGTTTTCCCACCGCTGATCTCTAGTCAATAACCACCTTTATGGCGTTTTTTATACTGCACTTTATTTTAATCCACCCCCTTTCCCCACCATACCAGATGCTACCACATGAAGGCCGCAGTAGTGCACATAATAATATTATAAGCAAGTTATAAGCTAACAAACTTTTCAATAAATCTATCTAGGATCGTGAAGTAGATCACTCGACTGTAGACCTGAGAGTACCGGGTTGGATCCCCGGTGAGAACTAAGGGCGTTTATCAGGCCATTGTAAAAACCTCCCTCCACGTTTCCCTTAACGCTTCCAATGTCATAGCACTATTAGCTACGGTGGGGAATTAAAGAGGGACACAACAAAATCCGTCACCGGGTGATTCACAAGATATATGTATTGTTATGCTTTCCAAATGTACTGGTTAAATTAATAGAATTAGGCTCTTTAATTAAAAACCAGCATCTTAAGCCTGTTCCATTCTGACATAGGACGTGTTAGCGCATTTTCGTGTTGTGTATCATTACGTATGTTAGATTTCAGTAAATATTTGTAAATTTTGGAAATGTGTATTAATTCAATTGTGTAATGCATATAATCAAAAAAAAAATGGTACCCTAAGAAACACTGATGCCCAGCCCTCAGAGGGCATGATCAAAATTATTTAAACCAAATTTATGTAAGGGGGATAGATACTCTTGGGGCCCCTATGGCCCTTATTCTCGTATCGCTACGTATAAGGTGTAGAATGGGACCATGAAAATGACATAATTATTAATATGGCTTATATAGTAAAAAAAAAACGGTACCCTAAGAAACACTGATGCCCAGCCCTCAGATGTCAGATCGCGAAATGGACTTTTGATGCAGGTATGGCAGGCCAAGACATACAAAAAAGTATATACATCATAGGTCTAGGACTTATGGCTGCTGAGATCTAGGGTGATGATAGACGGACGGACAGACGGACAAAACGGAAACAATAGCGCATTCGACTTCTCGAAAATGCGCTAAAATAATAATATATAAGAACGGAATCCAGCTCCCATCAAATTCATGCGCGGCCATCTTTCTCAATAGTTTTAGCATTAGTTAACACAGCAAAGTAGACGTCGGTAGCCAGTGGGGTAATTAGGGAGCGGTAGTAAGGCGATCCGCCTATGGCGGCACTTACTTAAATATCGTCCAGAAGTGGCATACATTACTTTTTTAAACAGTGCTACCCTTCAAACGCCCCCCCCCCAACGCCCTCTCATTTTGTGCCATTGTTGTTTTTTTAAACTGTACTCACAATTAAAGTGCAGACGATCTTTTTTTCCCAGCTTCATATGAACATACATACCTGCACAGTACATGTACAATGTTCATGTTAGATTAAGCCCAGCTAGGCTATATTTAAGTATGCAGTAAATTAATTAAAGTAAATATAACATATGATTGATAAAACTGTGGTTTAGGTGTGTGTGTGTGTGTGTGTGTGCGTGCGTGCGTGTGCGTGTGTGTGAAATAGAGAGATGTTATTAGGTGTTTTTTTTTTTAACAATCTCGGTAGCCGAATGCAAATTATCCGTTACAGCCACCGCGTCTCCGTAGGAATAGGCTACATGAAAATCAATACGTTGGTATGAATGCTAGATTACTATTTTATCCACATGAATGCGTGATAATCAGAGATGCATAACTTATCATATGAAGATTATATAACATCAAATTAGAATGAAATAATATCAGTAGAACTTACTGACTTTATATCACGCATGGTGTGGCTGTGTGTGCGTGTGGGGGTTGATTGGGGAAACGCTTTTGTGGCAGTGATCAGCCCCGTAGCCAAGTAAAAGTAAAGGTGCCCCCTTGCTGGGTATTGGTGCCCCCCTGCTTACTTTGACCTGGCTACGGGCCTGGCAGTGATGTCATTGGTGGTAGAGCATATTTTAAGTAATTTTGACTGGGCGACAATACCATAAAAATATTTGATTATATTTCATTACAACGAAGCATAGAAATGATAAATAAAATGAACTTCATTTCCCCCCACCCCCACCCCCCGAAGTGTGTTTTTAGTTTTTTTGGAGGCGGAAACTTATGAACAATTTTTTGGTGGGACACTAGGCAAAAGTAGCCTACCTGTCGACTCATATAACATTAGATTTAATAGAATTTATTCCCAATGGGAACCTTTTTGACAATGAGGCAGTGTCCCGGTGACTGATTTTGAACATGTGAGGTTACATACTTTCGTAATTGGGTGACACTAATGTAGCCCAACTACTTACATTATCCGCTGTTTGCAACCCTTTTTTTAGCGACTATATCCCAAAAGGGTGCCAAAGCATGTAAACAGGTACCCAGACTGAGCGTATGTACATGGATAACCGTCTGACTAAAAATGCTTTGACATACAAACAAAGCATTTGTAAAATCTAATACTTTTTTTTTTAGGTCATATCCCGTCAAAATTCCGTACAGCAAATTATTGTGAAGGAAACTATCAATGGTTGCCAGTTTGGTTTTCTTTTTATTTTAAACTGGTAAGTCTTATTTATAATTGTAAAATATCTCTTTAATATACGTTTGTTTAAATTGAAAAATATTCATTTCATATTTTGCTTAAAAGCTTATTGACACACAATTTTATTATCTTAATCATATTGTTAATTTTGATTGTGCTTAAGGATGTACCGTTGTCCTGGCTATTTGCAAAAGAGTGGCAGTGGTGTCTAATACTGTCTATACCTTATAGCTTTACATATAAGTGAAAAATATATGACTAAGAGAAATCGGCGTAGCTGATAATATTATAAAAAATATGGCAGCAGCCTCAAATGAAGGCACTGTAGGTTGGCCTAACCGCAAGGATGATTACGAACTTTTGGGAGTAATTGGTAAGCAGTGTTATATAAACTAAATTAGCTCTAAATTATAATGTAAAGAAAGCTTGTTTTGATTCATTCTTAGTGATTATGCTTTGAGTTTGGTGTAGCCATTGATTTATATATAATTATGTCTATTGTAACAAACTGATGGCCAATTTATAGTATTTGTTATTCTTACTTATGATCTAAATAAACTCAGATTACTTCATTAATAAAATCAATGGTTATTGTTAAGTCGTCTACCAACAACATTGTTGATTTCAGACACTGAGACAGTAATTTGAATAATGCTGGCAACACAATAAACACGAGTTCAGACACACACACAGCCTCATGATAGTATTTTTTAAACCACTGTTTTGATTTTTAACAAAGAGATAACAATTATAATTATTATTGTAGACTTATGAAGAATTTTAGTTATGTTATAATGGGGGAAAAAAATATACAGCCATCATGATGTCATCATACATGATCTAATTATGATGTGTGCAAAATAGTGAAACTATTTTAGTCTTGCATGGACTAGCCAAGTCTGGCAAAAGCGTGCAAAAAATTGAAAGTGAGTCTAATTAAAACCTACAAATTTTAAGTAAATTAAAAAAAAAAAGCTTTTATTAAAATGCTCTAAAAAGTAAATATTATTGAATTATTCCCATATCATAGTATATCTTACAAATATTTATATTTACTAAATATAAATCCACTGGCTAGTGCACAATAACATTCTGGGCTAATCATGCCTTTACATTATTTGACAAATAGCAGTAAAAAGACTATGAGAAAAACAATTAAGGTTTAGCAATATATCCTAAATAAACTGTCTGCCTCTACTGGTAAAATGTAATGAGACAAAAGGTGTGTGAATTGTGTGTACATATAAGTTGGCATGAATTATCAACACTTTCTTTAACATATTGAGCCTCATTTTTTCATAGCATTGTTGGGTATACTGCTAGTTTAATAAATGAACAAAGGTATCAGTTATAAAAGAAAAGATTATTTTATTTATTCTGCTGAGAAAATTGAATGCTTCAAAATTTATAAATTTTAGTATAGAATTATGTTTTAACTATGATTAAATTGACACAGGTTGTTATTTTATTTTAACAAATTTAGGTGCTGGCGCTACAGCTGTTGTTCAGGCTGCATTATGTAAACCCCGAAATGAAAAATGTGCCATTAAGCGTATCAATTTAGAGAAATGCAATACAACAGTAGAGGAGTTACTGGTAATTGATAAATACAAAGAAAAAAAAAAAAACTTTATATCTTTGCTACTTAGATTTCTATGTTAGTTGTTGTTAATAATTTGTGTAATTAAATTAATTTTCTCAGAAAGAAATTCGAGCTATGAGTCAATGTAAACATGAGAATGTTGTCTGTTATTACACATCCTTTGTGGTGAAGGAAGAATTGTGGGTAGTAATGAAGCTATGTGGAGGTATTCATTCATTTTAATTACATTTTGAATAGCCTCACTAAAATGTGCATTTTTTCCTCACAGGATATCAGTATTTCTATTAACCTCAGTCGAAGATTATATTTGTGAAAAATATACACTTCTTTTTAGGCTGAATGACATCTTTTGTATAAATATTAATAGTGGTTATATTTCTGTTTCGTTGTCTCCAGGCTCCATGCTGGACATTATAAAATCCAGGCTTCGTTCTGGTTATGGAAAAACTGGTGTACTAGATGAGTCCTGCATAGCCACTGTTCTCAAAGAAGTATTGAAAGGTTTGGAATATTTTCATGCTAATGGACAAATTCATAGGTAAGATATAATATAAGGCAGTTTTATTTAATATTTCAATATTAATTATCCTAATAGCTTAAAATTTGACTCTATAATAGTCTAGATAAGTTAAAAAACTTGGTTGATCTTTCCACAGCATAACAAATTAAGTAAAATATTAAGTTATATTTTTTTAAAATGTTTATGCATTAATTATTTTTCTAGAATTATTAAAATAACAAACGCAAACTACTTCTGTCCCAATAAAAAAAAGTTATATAAGCAAAGGATAAAGCCTCAATACATGTATATCTTAAAATTTATCTTTGTCAAAATATTGCAAACAAAACCTAGCTTTATTTATTTAATTATCTTTGGTGTTAATAGTAAGAATCATTTCTTATCACAGCTGTTCACTATCATTATATTTCTTGTTGTTTTCAGGGACATTAAAGCTGGTAATATACTGATTGGAGATGATGGCTCTGTTTTTGTAGCCGGTGAGAAAAAAAACTTGAATTTTTTGCTTGCTTTTCTTTAAAAAATTGTTATACCTATTTCTGAAATTTATTAAGTATTTAATTACCATTTTTCATTAACCTAAATTAATCTGTTAGGCTTAAATGTAGGCACCGTTAAAATTGTAGTATTCTTGACATTTTTCTAAAAAAAAATCTTTATATCAAGTGAATGAGCCACATTGCTCTTGTTTACAGACTTTGGTGTTAGTGCTTGGCTAGCAACTGGCAAGGATTTGACTAGAGATTCAGTAAGACATACATTTGTTGGTACACCATGCTGGATGGCACCTGAAGTAATGGAACAAGTGAGGATTTTGAATTTTAAATTCACTGATCACATTGTTTGTTTATCAATGTTTTAAAAATTATCTATTTATATAATGCTTACTCTGAACTTCAAGCTTTGGCATTGACCTTTATGACATATGATCTAAGCATGCATTATAAATTTGATTCTGTCCCCCCAAAAAAAAAGAATGGAGGATAAGTAATAATAACTATTCCTTAAAATACCTAAAAAATGCAAAAATGATTACAAACTAAGTTAACCAATCTATTAAGTATTTTTTATAAATGGCTTGAGGAAAAATTCTGTCTGTTAAACTGATTCAATTTCAAAAATTAATTGCAAAGTATGTCTGAAAAGTAATGTATGACTTAATTGTTCATGTAAAAGGCTACATAGTGCTGATGTATTTTTTCTAGCTTTTAATGCTAAATTATTTAAAATTAATATTAATAAAAATACTGAATAAGGGACATTTGAGAGATAAAATTGATAGGCTGCATTCCTTAGAAAAAAGTTCCTAAAAATTCAGGATAGCATCATTTTTTTTTAATTTAGAAAAAAATTGTAAAAAAAAACAACAAAAACTAAGACCAATTAAGCACAAGTCTTGTAGGGAACAGTTAAATATGAATTAAAAAAAAAAGACATTTCTATGGCTTAGATCAATACTAAATTAGATCAATAAGATAAAAAAAACTTAAATGCTAATGAAATACAATGCACTTTTGACTCATTTCTAAGGTAACTGGCTATGATTTTAAAGCAGACATTTGGAGCTTTGGCATTACTGCCATAGAACTTGCCACTGGGACAGCACCTTATCACAAATACCCACCAATGAAGGTAACAATAATTAATGTGCTTTTTTTTACAGTATCTGGATCCATTTATAAATGGTTTTCATTTACTGTGATCTTTAATGCTATTTATAGCATGTCATATTCTATATCATTTTTTTAATACATTTATTATATTATTCTTAATGGTTAAATTGTATCTGTCAGGTATTTAGTTTAATACTTCAAAGTAAACCTCTTTATTAGGTTTTAATGCTAACACTTCAAAATGAACCTCCAACACTGGACACCAATGCAGAAGACAAGGATCAGTACAAAGGATACAGTAAAATATTTAGGAAAATGATCAGTGACTGCTTGAAAAAAGATCCTGAAAAAAGGTACTGCTTATGCCTCTACATTCATCAGATATCTATATAATTATTTTACATCTCCCGCCTGTCTGCTATAGATCGAAATTAAGAATAATGTTTCCTGTTTTAATATTAATGGCTTCTTGTCTGTGTCTCGATTCGTTAAATATTTTTTTAAATTTCCACCTTTAAATAGTTCTCTGTGGATTTAAATGTCTAAATTATTTTTAGAAAGTAATAAAATATTACTATTCAAGTTATGTTTTATAACAGATAGCATTTTTTAAAATTGTCAAACAAAAAACAATCTTATCAATCAAAATTCTTAAAGGATAAAACTAGCCGTGCTCATCGTAAAAAAATTTGTTTATAAGATTCTTTTTAAAATTAGCCTAATAAAAAAATTGTTGACAATTTAAGATTTTAAATGTTAAGTTCTTAGCTATTATATTTTTTTAATTAAATACATCTTGAATACTTTTTTTTAAAAATTAAATAGTACAGTAATATTAGATTACCTAGACTTACCCATAGGCTAAGTGTATGTTCAAAGTAATCGAAGTGATTTTCAATATAGTTTCTGCTTTAATAGCCATGATTAACAAACAAGTTTGGAAATCTGGATTTTTTAGCTGGAATCTCATTCATGCTTACATTTGCGCTTTACTTTTTTAAAAATAATTTATTCTTTATTTTGTTAAAAGAGAAAAATTCATAAACTAAATAGACCTTTTCATTAAAACCTCAAAGTTGAACTATCGTCTACTTCAATGCAAATGTTTTGCCTTGTTCAACTAGTAGTAATATTATAAGGGTTAAAACACGGTGTGAATACATGTATATAAAATATTTAGTAAGGGAAAAAAATGCTGCAAACTATTGTAAAAATTATTTGGACAGTGAGAAAAGAAACCTGTCTTTGATTTAATCTTTTGGCAAGATTATTTTTTTTTTTATTTTTGGAAAACTTAAAATTTCAAGCCAATGTTGATTTCTATTAAAACAGCAAAAAAAAAAATAATTTTATTTTTAAAGGTTATTTGTAAACTATTTGTATTCCAGACCTACAGCAAAGCAGCTTCTGAAGCATGAATTTTTCAAAAAAGCAAAGGTATAATTAATTTTTATGTTTATTAAATTTCTATTTGAATCATTTTTTTTTTTAATGAAAATTTTTTATCATTACAAAACTTAAAAAAAAATACAACTTTGATTACTTAATGATGTTTTAAGCTAGACTGGCTTGGTTCCTAGTTAGAGTTTTGAATCTTAAGTGACAGTTGAAGACATAGGCTATGATCTTTTTGAACAATGCAGCTTTAGTTATAGCTGGGATTGTTTCAATGAAAAAAATGCAATGAGTTCATTTTAGAGATTGCATTTCCTCCTGAAGGAACTAGACTTGATAAACCACATTTTTTTCCTTAAGTAAAACGGATAAATTGCCTCTGCATCATTACTTTTCTGACATTTTAAGACTGAATTTAATTTAATGTTTTTTTTCCTCAGGACAAAGCTTATTTGCAAAAAAGCTTGTTAGCCGAAGGTCCTGCTTTAAAAGGACAAAAGGTAAATGAAGATTTATTGCCAAATTTTTTTTTTTAACTGACTATGACACAGATTTAGATGGTGTAAAAGCGAATTTTTTTTTTAAAGGATATAATTTTTGAAGTTGGTGATTTTTATAGGTGAAACGTGTTCCTGGATCAAGTGGGCGCCTTCATAAAACAGAAGATGGTGGATGGGAGTGGTCTGATGATGAGATGGATGTTACATCTGAAGAAGGAAAGGCCGCCATGGCTGAAGGAAGAGTATGTCTGGCCCTATTTTTTAATTTTTTTCTTAAATTAAGCCCTGTGTTGTCTTTAATACTCTTTCAAGTTATTTGTTGTTGTTTATTTTTTCATTTTCTACCTTAGCTCCCATTAGATGTTAGATTAATTATCTTTTATAACATTTAAATTTTCAGTCTCCTCGGATTAAAATATCACCTGACCAGGTAAGAAATTCTGGCATTTAATTGTTACATCGGGAGGATGTTGGTTGTGAAGGACACGTATATTAGAAAACATTAGAGACAGTTGGAGTGCCTTTTTTCAACAGATGATAAAATATTGTTATTCTTTGTTTAAATCTACAATACTAATTTAGTTTTTGTTTTTTTTTAAACGAAAGATTAAATTATTTAATTTTATTACCATAATCAGATTTCTGAACTAAACATTCCAATCTCATCAAACTCTGCGGGTGATGGCAGGGACAGCTCTGATGAAGAATCAGACGGTGATGACAAACCTGAGCCTGAATGTGAAGAGGCTTCAGTCAATGACAAGGCTGATTCACGTGCAGAGGAAAATCCTGAAAAACCTGCCAGGAATATGGTGCTTAGACTGAGGTGAAATTTGACTAGTGTTTAATATTTGAAATCCTTTCTTGCCAACATCTCTTTTTTAGGAAAGAATGTTGTATATAACTGGTGTAAAACTAGAAAATTAAGATAGAGCTGTTTTTCATTTCATCTGATTTTTTTTAAAGAATTAAAATTGTATTAGCCTTGGCACTGAAGATGATCAGGAGTCAAATATTTTATTCACTTGGCACTGACGATGATTAAGAGCCAAATATTTATTCGCTCAGATCTATATGTGTTTGAAAATACTCTAACAATTTTACACACAGTTAAAAACTCCAACAGGTTGTCAGATAAATATCAACTGCATACCAAACATTTTACTTCAACCTGATAAAGAAATTTTTCCTCATGTAGACTGTTATTGGGTTAAATGATTTAAGAGTTCTTTTTTAAAAGGTTAATTATTGCTGTTCCAGCTTAGGCTATTGCAGTAAAAAAAATATCAGTTTATTTCAAAGTAATGAATCATAATTCATTGTAATTTATTTATAGTTGACATCATCTGCTTGTACCATATTTATCAGTGCTTAGAGTTATTACAGTGCTCTGAATTTTTTCTAAGTCCCTGTAAGGATAAAATGTTCATCTCTTAGATCCAATAAACCAATTACGGGGGGAACTTTTCTAGTGCTTTTCTTTCATCCCCACCCTAGAGAGTTTTCATGCTGTGATGACACAAGAGAAAACAGGTAGGTTCCCATTTAAATTTGGAAGGACTTTGGAACTTAAACCAGGATCTGAAAAAAAATTAGGTCTATCAGCAGTGTTCAAGTATCATACCTTCTAGTGCCCATTTTAAGCTGGATGGACTTACGAACTTTTACCAGGATCTAAATGAATTTGAGGTCTATGAACAGGGATCAAACACCATGCTTTCAGGTTGCACGTTTTAACCCGCTAGACCACCTGTTCCTCAGAGCTCTTTTTTTTTTAAAATTATTGTATTTAATTTTTTATATCATCCGCAGAAATGAAAAACGAGAGTTGAATGATATTAGGTTTGATTTCAAAGTCGGCCAAGGTAATTGTTTTAAAATATTCAAATTCACAATTACATTCTGAATATTTAAACCAAGATATAAATAATAGAACTTGTGTATTACAAATGATTATTCAAATATGTAGTTATTCAGATAACTTTTTGCCATATTTTATTTCTCTTAAATGTATCAGACACAGCTGACAGTGTTTCAAGAGAGCTTGTAGAAGCTGGTCTTGTAGATGGTCGAGACATGATAGTAGGCAAGTTTAAAAAAAAAATTATTATTTGTACATTAAATCTGCAAAAGCAATACAATTGATCCATTTGATCTTAATACAGCCATTTTATGGCCATGTCTTTAGATGATAAATGATTGTTGCCTTACAGATTTTCAAATACTTTAAACATAAATTAAAAAAAAAAATTAAAATAAAAAAAGTATTCATTTAGGGTGTGGGTGAAAGTAAAACTTTACTGTGTTAATAATGAAATAAACCTATTAAATAAGTACTAAGCAAACTAGTGGAAAAGTTAACACAGAATTGTAAAAATTTTATATTCAGCTTTCCTTGCCACTTTGCACATTGAGTTTTGTTGCTTCATATGTACAGTAATAATTTGATAAAGTCTTTATATTGTTTAGTATAATATATGGGGTAATATCAGTATTATGTTGACTAATTATGTTAAAAAAAAATATGTCTTAAGAAGTATTTCTATGCTACAAAAATATTACAATTACAATTAATGTAATTTCTGAAAGGAAAATATACATTGTCTATCTACATATTCTACAAATGAAATTTCTTTCGATCAAGCGCTGTCTTAAAACATAAATGCTATTAAATAAATGTTTGGCTGATCATTGAAACAAAAAAAAAATGAACGGCTACCGATCGAATAAAAAGTTAAAAAAAAAACAGTTTCCATTTCCAGTTAGAAAATTTATTTGTAATAAGAACAAAAGGCACACGGGATGCAGTATTTTCTGCTTTTCAAAGTATCGTTTAGTTTTACAAAATCAGATTGTCGAGTAATCATTAAAAAATCTTGTTTCCGGTGAGTTGTTTCGGCGGCTCACCGTTTCGTCCCGGTGTATCTACAAGAGTTTCGCTAAGTTATTGTATTAATAAAAAAAATATTTTACATTAAATTTCTCACTTATCTCAGTGTGTAGTTGTAACATCTCAGATTTTTATTTCAACAGTGGCTGCCAACCTTCAGAAAATGGTGGATAAACCAGATCTTACTAGTCTTACATTTGCATTGGTTAGTATTGAAAAGTTGGGAAAATTTATAGCATTGACCAGGCTTTTTTTAGAAGTGCATTCCTCTTTTAAAATCCACCATGCTTTTGTTTAGCTCACTACAGTATTTTCAATCTTCTAGAATTCTGGTTGTGGCCCCAATGAAGCACCGGATGATAAAGCTTTAATAGGATTCGCCCAGCTGACGATCAATGATTCCTAGCTGCATTCGCCATGTCCTATTCTTCTGAAAGGAGTCGTATTCACTTGAGCTAAGCTGTGAATGTTAGAACCCCAACCGAAAATAAATCTCTCTGTAGTAAGTCTTTGGAATGGATATTTCCGAGGAGTGAAACCTATAGGTTAAAATTAAAGCCAATTACCCAAACACGGACTTAACATTCTTCGCAATCAAAAAATTTACAAGTGGTTTGGTGTTGTTGTTATTTTTTCTTTCAGTGTACTGTATGACCTTTAATCTCTATGGTTACATTAAACTTTCATATCCCTGTAACCATACGCCAGCTTGTTTGTCCATTGAAAAATAAATCAGGTTTAAGACCATCTAAATATGGCCATTGTTTGATCCACCGGAGATTTTTCTCATCATGCCTTAGAGTGTATACATTTTTTTTTTAATTCATGTATGTCTATGTACTACAACTACACCTGGATTGTGTCCCAATGTTGATGTCTTAGCATTTGTTGTTCATTTAACTGGCTGTTAGTGCTTCCAGGCACTGCCAAAGACAATTTTCCTAATACTTTTATTGCTGCAAATGAGTTAATGACATGACTAATGTACTGAGAAATGTGTAAAGTTAATAACAGTTGAATTTTATAACCTCAGCTGTTTTTCCCCTGCTTTTTTTTTTTTTTTTCCAAAAATTTCATTTTTCCACATTTAATTTTTATTGAATTTAATTTCATGTTAAAGAATTATGTCTATTTTTCTTAAGTTCTTTTTGAAATTTTATATTGTGTAAATTTCATTATTATTTAGATCCTGAGTAAAAATGTCTAATTTTTGGTCTACTGATTGCAGCTTTCATTTCCCTTATCAAATTTTTGAATATTTTTGCTTGTAGATACTTAAAGAAACTTGTATCCATAAAAATTATGACCAAACTTCAATCGCCTTTACATAGTAAGCCTGTTAAATTTGTGAATTTCAGGGGTGATTCTTTAAAGTTTAAGAATCTTGGGTTTTTTTATCTTTGAAATATTTGTTATGAATTGTTTGTGTTTATTTTCTTCTTGGGGAATTACAGTGTAGTATGTTAAACTAATCTTTTGGCTTTAAAAATTGGCCAAAACTTTGTTTTTTTTTTTTCAATGTTATATTCACATGATGGCTTTTAGAGCTGTTTGACTGAGGAAGGTGGGGTGGGGGGTGAGTATGTGTCTGTGTGTATTTTAATGTTCAAATACCAGACATGAACAAAATCTTTACTGTCCTTTGAAATGTTCACTAGGTCCTACACTTAACTGTATGACACACATCAAAAGAAAAAGTACTCATAATTTTTGGCTATATACAATTCTTGATTATCAAGTATATAAATTTAGGGTGCTGAATTTTTGGCAGAACTTCCTTATATGATTTAGTGTCATCATCACACACGCAAAAAAAAAAAACACATACATGTACATACCAGGGGTGGCTAAGCGTTATATATTAAAGTGTCTTAGATTATTAAATTTTCATATTTTGATATTGGATGCCTGTTGAATTGGAAATGAATTGTCACTGCCTGTTAGAAATGGATGACAGTTTTATAGCCAAATTATGTTTCCTAAAAATTGGTGGTGATATCCCAATATTTAAAAAAACACCCACCAGATGATTTACTTGTACGTGTACACGTTTTCAAAGAACCAGGTTAGTTAGCTATCATTTATCTTGTGTGTTTTGGGGGTAGGGGGAGCCTGCCATATTTTTACCACCCCTGTTTAAGTAAACAAGTATACCTTTGTCTTATCACAACGAAAAGGGCTAAAACATTTTTGATTTGCTTGAATCTCTACCCTACCCTATATAATTTATTTATTTTACTTTTTTTTTAATGCTTTTTCTCCTGCACATGTGGGTAGTGAACCGTTGTTATGTTTAACAGTATAAAAATTTACTATAAAGCTTTTGAAACAGAAATTATTTGTTAGAATATTTTTTTTATAGAAGACCAAATAACATTTAGATCTAATTATAATTTTTTTTTTTTTAAAGCTGAAAATTTATTCTGTTGTAATTTAGGGATATTTGCCTCTCCGGAAAGCACAGTTTTAAAACATTGTAGTGTTATAAAGATAGTTGCTTCCTAAGCATCTCCCCAGTCTATCCTTTTTGTCTGTTCATTGAAAGTTGAAGCCATTCCGTCAGATGAATATTTCAGGCAGACTGTTTCACAACGGTAAACAGAAAAACTAATTACCATTAAATAAAAAAAAAACTCATAAAGAATGCTGTAAAATAAGTTGTTTTGTTGCCTGTTAATACCTTAACCCATAATTAAAATACAGTATCCCATTTTCATGTCTTTTGCGATGTTTTAGGTTGTTTGTTTATTTCTGCAGGTGTAAAGACTTATTTTTATTCCTTGGACTATATTTTAAGAGCAGGAGCATACAATAATTAGTAATACATAAACTGATTACTTTAAACTTCACACAGTTTGTTTATTTCATTCTAAATATCTCACCCTGTTCTATGTAGGTTGCTTAGGCGACCATAACCCAACAATAGAGTTTTGTCTCTTAAATTTTCCATGACAGAATGACATAGTTCCAGTCTTAAATTTAGAGAAAAAGAAATGTATTTAGTTTTTAAATTCTGTTTTACCCCCCACCCTCACATGGTGTATCATTCTTGTGAAAACTCTCCTATACAATTTTTTTTTTTAAATGTTACTGCTGTCATTGAAAATGAGGACCCACATTTTTGTTCATCCACCTGTGGCTCACTGAGAAGAAAGTCATTGAACAATACAATGTATTGTATTTATGTACAGTGTTATTGTTAGCCTTTCTATGCTAATTTTAAAATTTAAATTTACGATGTTGTCTCAGTTTTGTAATTTCAACATTAAGACCTGAGACTTTCATTTGGTACATGCTCACCAAATATTAAAAAAACTTGGATCCACTGTTGTTTATTTGATGGAGATGCTCTACCATCTTGTTTTGATTCACATAAATTTGTTTTAAAACATCTGTTTTTACCAATTGTCGCTAATCTTTCAAAAGTATTTTTGCATTGTCTTTAAAAAAAATATTGAATATTTTTTTTTTTGGGCATAGAAATAAATAAAAAGACTTATTTTTTTAGCATGTTGGCGAATATTGTAATTTTTTAAGATTATGTTTATCTCTAATAGGGCGGTCACGAACACGTGACCAAAATCACGTGATAGAGTACAAATCGCCATTTTGTTGAACCAAGGCTACATTCCCTCGATAGCTACCGATAATAGTAACTTAATAAACGGGACAGTACTAATGTACTGTAAAAAAATTCCTTCTTTAAATTACTTTTTATTGTAGACACCATAGAGGGGATTAAATTTATATGCGACGATTGATTTGGTCCAATAGAAAATAAACTAAATTTGACCGAAAAAGAGTATAACTGCAAAGCACGATCATTCCCATGCCATAGACCCTTAGATAGTGTCAATGGCCTTGCTAGAAAAAATAAACTTTTTCTTGAGTGTTCATAATATTTCTTGTTTCAAGTTTTCAGTAATTTTTTTTTGTTTTATTTTACATTACCAAACCAAATGCTATTTAAGTTACTAAGACGTCTCATACTTGTTACTTGTACAGACATAATAAGAGAATACCAGCAATATTACTAATAAAATTAAAACTGACAAAAAAAAAAGTACTGGTAGATCTTTTAATTTTTTATTGACATTTATTTCACATTTTTAAGTAATAAAAAAAATAATAAAGATGTTATTAGTTGAAAATTAAACATATAACCATTTGATTAGTAGCTATGCCTATGATTATTAAAACTTAAGTTGAAGACATGGTAGTTAAAGATGCAAGACAAATTGATAAAATTAACTGTCATATGAAAAATTAATTTAAAAACATAACACATGTATGATACAACTAGTTTAGTGGATGCTAAAATGTGGGTTTTGAACAAATCTTTTGTGAGTTTCTCTAATTTGTATAATTAAGAATAATTATAGTGCAATACATTTTTTAAAATCATTATAATATAAGAATAATACACTTTAATTATACTAGTTATGTTATATTCATTTTATTAATGTTATAACTAAAAATAATTGACATAACCCATAATAGATAATTAGATTAACCCAATTCTTTTCGCATTAAATTACAGCCGACTAATAACTTTAAAAATAGTCCTCAAATAAGCCATAAATATATTTAAATTTTTTAGTGGTATGATAAAGACAATGCTGTTTTCTATGTGGACACCTAAAGCTTAAAATTTAAACCCATGTCTTAGAGGCATAATCCATATTTCTTGCACCCAGTTTGACTAATAATTTTAAATACACTGTCATAGTAAAAAAAATACTTTTGATCATTTCATTAAAAAAATTACAATGAATAAAATAATAAAGCCATTAGAAATGTATGTTTAGTCACTTGATTGGTTATACATATGATATGTGTTGATAGAATGGTCTTTAGCACTAGATTTGGGTGAATTTATAAATGCTGACTAGGTAAAAACATATTTAACTTTCTATGTGATAAAATCTATAAAGCTTTAAAACAGGCACAATTAAGTAAAAGTAGTTGATTTTTTAAAATGTGATTTAACAATGTAATACTTGATAAATTTAACCTTTAAAGTTCATTTAAGAATCCTCATTCAGTTCCAGACTTGTCAGTAGCACATCATTTTTCTAAATATTAAGTTCCAAAGTGATATTACAGGCTGGCTTTACTTCAGTCAGTGATGTTATATCCAGAGAAGTCGTCACATAAAGCCCCTGCTAGGTATATTCAGTGTTTCGATGCGAATCAACCAAATATATTTTATTATTGGATTGATTGACGTAGAGCCTCCAGTACATTTGAGTACATAGAAGCCTGTAAAGTTGGGATATGTTATTTCTGTATGTCTATATTCCATCTAGAGAGGCCTGTAAAGTTGGGATAGGTTATTTCTGTATGTCTATATTCCATCTAAATCAGTTACCATCCATACATGTCACTGATTTTGAATTTTCAGCAATGTCATATTTGACTTAACAGCTTAATGATACTATTTTTGTATCATTTATTTTACAATGGGTACAGTTGTTTACGCTGTTCTGAAGGTAATAAGTTTCTGGCTTAATAGGGTGAGCTTCGAAAATTTCACCAACATCAGGATAATTTCACAGCAGGGCGCTAATGCTGACAGCCCATTACTTATATTGTCTTTGGCTGACATCAATGTGCTTTGCAGAGAAACCAGACTCTGGGCAGCTATTTTCTTCTGTACACTGCTCATATTTCTTAAATGAGAAGCTTTAACATGAGGCAGATTAATATTGTTATGATCTAGTAACAAAATAGGTAACAAGTCAGCATCTTTAGTACCAGCTAGTAACAAAGTGTAGATGCTCAGCCAACATTTGTAGTACCAGTATCTTGTAAATGAGCAGGTCCACCTAAAATTAAAAAAAAAATAATATATAGGATTTTTAAGATAGGTTTTTAGTATTTTTTGTTAATCTTTCCCATTAATATGCTGTAAAATATTTAATCTTTACCATTAATATGTTGAAAAATATTTAATCTTTCCCATTAATATGCTTTAAAATATTTAATTTAATGACATTCACCAATAAATCTATATTGTAATGTCTATAGTATTAATAAAAGGTTACAAGCAAGAATAATAGTTTTGTAATTTATAGTTATTGCTAATATTAGCAATGCAATTATTAATATAATACAATTATTCATATATTTTTTTAATAAAATCTGCTAATTGGTGTTTAATATAATAAGAATTGCCCATTGAGGTCAAATACTATTATTATTTCTTTATATTAACATGCTTTGAAATGTTTAAAATTCTTACCTGAAACAAAATGTCCAGCCCAAAGCCGCATGTTATCAATCATCACTTTACTATCATTCCATCGGTAAAAATTGTCGAGAAACTGACATCCTCTGTGTTCAGTAAATTATTTATTTATTTCACTTTGGTGGTTTTTTTTTACTCTTAGTATCCTAAATTGCCGCTGCAAGTTTCACAGCCTTTTACATAGCTGATCGTTATTTTAAAACTAATCAGAAAATCATCATTGGTTCAACAAAATGGCGACTGTTTACAATCTCGCGTCTGTATGACATCACACGTGACCGCCCTATAGGGAAGAGTTTGTTTTTTTTAAATATCGCCCAATCATTATAATTTAACTTGTGACTTTCCTATTTAGCTCTCTCTTTTTTTTTTAAATACATTTTTTTGTTTTAGTATGTTTACCTCACATGTTATGTATGGCTTTAATTTTCTGTGCATCTTTGTTTAGCTGTTTATCTTTTTTTTTAAATAGTAATCACTATTTTCTTTGTTGTTCTGTTTATCGCTTTATTTTTTTTTTTAAAGCAGATGCTCGTGTATTTGTTATCAAGGTTTCTTTTAAAGATGGAAAATTTGCAACACATTACCGTCCATCAAAATTATTCTCATTCTGAGCTGTTCCAGGGTAGCCTGTTGTTAGACTCCACAACCATAGACCCTCCACTAAGAAAGATCCCAGAATTAACACATGATTAAAACTTGGCATTCTTACTGACAATGTTGAGTCTGGCTTTACATTTCATGTCATATGCACTACCTGTTTGCACTTCTAAAAATAAAATAGATGGGTATAAAAAACATCAATGGTTATTATAAAATATATTTTTAAAAATACAAAATTCATGTTTTTTTTCTTTCTTAAAGTTGGTGGTGGGCACATTTCCTTATCCTGAGGTTTCTCTCTAACATTGGGAAGTTATCCTTTTTTTCTATGTACGAGCTCATGTGTTATAAATAGTTGAATGATCAGATCATCTCTTGCCAGACCTTCAATGCATTTAGCTTAATTCCAGAACATTGTCTAAACGAACGTTGACACCTATTCACTGTTTAAAATCTTGTGTTACAAATCTATCTTACAAAAGATGAGGTTTAAGCTGTTTACCTTTGAACCTGTATTTTTTTTGTTTTTCGTGATTTAATACAATAACATGCCTATTTAATTGTATTACTGTATACTCAGAGTGTTTAAAGTCACATATAATAATCATTCCATAATCTAATTTTGGTAACACTTTCATGTGTGACCTTGTTTGAACTTTGAACAGAGACCCTCTTTCCCCTATTCTGTACCATTATCATACATACTTAGAAAAAAAATTTTGGTTTGAGCATGTTGTGAAGTTACAATATGAAATAACAATATTTTCAGATAGATTTTTGAAGTGGCATGTGTAAATTTTAGTTTGAATCTATTGTAATACTAGTTCTGGGTTACTGCTCCATATATTAAGTTTAAAATCCATTATAATAAGCAGAGATTAATATTGGTATTCTTTGTTCAATGCCCATTTTGAAATGTTCATGTATTATCATACAAAATTTTTGGCCCAATAGAAGCCAAATGAAATAATACCAGTTAAGTCTTGTTGAATTCAAATCCCAGGTTTCTGACCCTGAAGTAGATTTGTGACATTTCCTGATGTGTGTAACGCTCTGATTAATAAAAGTGCTGAGATACTGATGAAAGAAAATAATTCTACTTTGTTGACTCTTGTTTTCTAATTTTTCAGATGTGTGTGATGAACAGTATAATTATTTTATCTAGAGATTTAAACATTTTTTTTTAAAGAGCGGTCAGCAGTAGTGTATGAAAGATTGTGCGGCCGCACGGGGCGCTGCACTAGGAAGGGGCACAGAAAGAGTGCCGTAAATGTTTATACACTTTTACGATTGGGAGGAAGGCGCCCAATAACGTAACTCGCACAGGGGTGTAAAATGGTCAGTTAGATAATTTATTTAAATTATTGGGTTACTCCCCTTACACACAACACTACAAAGACTTAAAAAAAAAATTCAATTTTTGATTTTACCAATTACTCCCTTCATCAAAGGCAAATAATTACCATCAATTTTCGGACGGTGATTTTTTTTTTATTGACTACTGTTTTCCGAGTTTATTCGGAAACATACAGATCAACTGGCCAATTGCTCCACATCACTATTTTTATAGAAATCATTATTATACTTAAATTGAAACTAGGCGAATTGAAAGTGCGAAAGTGCGGGTCTGTCCCGGAATTTAGTATCAGGTTCATTTAAAGTAAAAAAAAAACACCTTTCCCTACAGATTCCGGCCCATTATGCTTTCTACTGACCAATCAAGACTCTGGTGCCAGAGTAAGTGCAGACGTAAAAGCGACACTGGCAGACGACGGATCGTTGGAACCAAATTTCCTCCGCTCTCACCTCCTCCTCAAAGGGTTCGTCCTCGAGCGTCTATAAATAGAATTATATTGGCGATATTAGGACGAGCCAGGCCATAATATTATTCAAAAACTTCTTTATTCAGGCATAGTTTATTATTCTTCACGATCAACATGGGTTGCACTCAAAATGATTGTGCAAATTACACAAGCAATTGTGAACGTGTGTGAGGAGGCGGGTGTTGTGTGAATAGACAAGAGTTGGGTGAGTACGATCAAATTTGTTGGAGACTGAGTAAATGCATAGAAGGCTTACACATTATAACACTAGCAACAGTTGATTGTGATAATAGGCCTACACAGGCTTGGTCTGCCCAGGCTGTTTCTTCTTTAGTAAGAAATTCAAGTATCAATAGAGGTAATATACTTCTTGGATAAAATTAAAATATTTTGCTTAGTTTGCGTTTATTTTATTTCGCATTTTAAATAATTCCATAATAAAATCAAAGTATAAAAGATAGATCCTAATCCTGTACCTAAAACAGAGGTCAGAGCCGTTCGCTGCTCAGCTGAGACCTAAGAGCACTCCACCCCTTTCCAAGTGAGGATTACCGTACATCGCTTGGTGCCCAGCTACAAAGTCTCGGGAGACAAGATGAGCGTTCAGATGGTCGCTCCTTTTTTTTGTGTTTAGCCTGCCTGTCGGACACGTTCTAATGGGTAGGAAAACAAACGCGACTGCCTAGGGTCTGCACTGCTAAGTGGACAACTTTTAGAAATGTTCATATACAAATCTGAAACTGTAAGGGCCTAGATCGGAGGTATCTCTGAAAGTCTATGTGTAGGGTCCTCTATCTCCTAAGCAAAGTCGATACATGCCCAGAAGCATCTCGTGGCTGATGAAAGTAGCTCACTGGAAGGCGTAATTGCATAGATCAGCGAGCATGAACGCAATCGGTGGTTCTCAAGCTGGGATTAAGGTAAGAAAAGCAGTGATGCCCTTCCAAGACCGACCGACACATGGTGGTAGCTTAAATCAGAAGAGTTAATACATATTGCCTACTCTCGTACAGGACATTTTCCTATAGAAACTGTGGCCTAATGTCAACTCGCTGTCATCACTCTGAAGGTTGAGGAGACAGTTAAACATTTGCTTTTCGAGTGTCCCGGCTGGCTGACCGGCCGGGTAGCTTGCTAACCATGGGGGCCTATATGGCAGTCACAGGTGCTGAGAGGCACAGCGCGTCTCCCACGGTCTCTAAGAGTGTCAAGAGACTATGTCTCAGCTTTCAAAATCACTAAGAACGTTTAAAGAGAGAGGGCCACATTAACACTAAGTGCGGCACTTCTACCTGTAACATACATTATGACATTTATATCTTTCTGCACCACTCATGTATCAACCCGCGCTTTATGATGACGTGACGTTGAGATATATTTACTCCCACAATGCCTCTTGTTTCCTATGACTTTGAGAAAGACTTACACGACGACATGCATTGCCAGTATTATTACGGATGTGATGTCATCTTGATCCGGTAACGTCAACACCGATACTTTTGGAATGTTAATCCCGAATATATTCCATGATGCATTTTTTCAGGTCCCGGTGAAAGTCTCCCAGTCCAGCCAGCTTTTAATTGGTTGCCTGACTATAAGTTGGGGGAGTAAAGGCGGTTGGGCGTTGTGCTAACCAAACAATCCCTTTATATGCCGAGGTTACTGAAACAGATGAACTCTACTGTCCCGATGAACCCTTAGGGGCTTAAAGGGAACTTTACTTTTATTGGTGAAAGTTGGTTAAAAGTTCCTCCAGTCATCAAACTTTAAAAGATATAATCTGACTTTAGTTGGGGAAGTAAAGGTCTAACCACACAATCCCTATACATGTCGTGGTAGCAGCAACAGATGAGTTATACACTTCATCTGCCCCGATGGCCCTTTAGGTCTAAGTGAACTTTACTTGTTTTATGCTCAGAGCTAATCAGGCAGGGCGATATGGTGCTGCGCCAGTATTGCTAGCTACGTCACTCATTGGCATATTTTAATAGAACTTTAACTTGTTTTTGTTTTTTTCTATACATGTTGTAATGAACCCTTCTGAATCGAGCCATCACAAGCTATTTCACTTTTTTTTTTCTTTTATAACAGACTGATATCTTAG